>OX411309.1:66445889-66573389 GCA_948150685.1 Rhaphigaster nebulosa
AAAATTATCTGACGTGACCCGAAAAGGTAATGGGCTTTATAAATTAGCTCGAACTTTGGCGGAAAGAGTTACAAAAAGGATCTCAAGAAATATCCCAAAGGACTCACAAGCCCATGGTTAAAAACAAACAATAATTTCTGGATCTGATTTAACAACATTTAATTTTCTGACAAGAAAAATTAAATCACTAACTTTTCACAATTAATACGGAGAAGTACAATTGGATAAGATATCACTTTCCATTCAAATTCTAGAGGAATCTAGTAACGACGAGACGCTGAAACTCAACTTCGGTGAAATGCCGTTGTCTGATTTCTTAAAACCTGTTAAGAAAGTATATCCTCACATTTCTGACAAGGCTATTGTAATTCCGCTCACTTTTTCTATTAGATACTAAAGCGAAAAAAGTTTTTCGGCACTCTTTCTAAATGAGAATATCAAACAATCGTGCTTAAAAGCTCTTGGCCATCAAATTCACATGAATTATCACATCATCTTAAAACGATTGGTCCTGTTATTCTTCTTAGAGAAACTCAGTACCTTGTCACTATCCTTACCACTGTAAGACACCATCACCTAGACCTATATCTTGTGGAAAAGGGGTGGATTTTTCTAAGAGGATAAAGAAAGCTTGAAAGCGAATCACTTTATCAAAGAAATTGACCAAACCTTTTTATTTGATGAATTGAAAAGAATATTATAAACAATGAAATATTTATTGTTACAAACAGAAGACTTGTTTTATAAAAAAAATAATACTTGGTTTATAAAAAAAAAAAAACTAAGGATTTTTCTAAGAGGATAAAGAAGCATGAAAGTGAATCACTTTGTCAAAGAAATTGACCAAACCTTTTTGCTTGATGAATTGAAAAGAATATTATAAATAATGAAATATTGATTGTTACAAACAGAAGACTTGTTTTATAAAAAAAATAATACTTGGTTTATAAAAAAAAAACTTATGGAGTCTCTAAAAGAAAAGTTTTGAAAAATAATGTTCTTTTTTTTAGTTGAAGGTTAATTTTATTTTTAAAATTATAATAATGTGTTCTTTAGTTTTCTTACATACATTAACAACTAAAGAGAAATTCTTCCGTGTAATTTTGCAGGTGAGGTCGAAATGACAGTCGCAGAAGGCAGTAATGATGATGGATAAGCCGAAATTTCCTAGTAATAAGGATAAAATATCGTTACCTGAACTACCGCGCCCTGTAGAGGACAGGAGGTCCATTTGTAAAATTAATATTTAATATGTTTGAACAGACCAATCTTTAATTAATTAATTTTGTTCTGCGTTTTTGTTAATTGTTAATTATACCTAGTCCATTTAAAATTACATATACTAAATGTATGTTTGTGTGTTTGTGTATTCACACACATATATATAGATACATAGTTAAAGGAAATATTTAATTAAAAGGCAGATGGACTTTAAATAACTTTTGAATAATCTATTCCATTCCATCTACCACAATTTTCATGTTAAAATTTAAAACATGATCGAACTTACTGAAATGCCATCAATGTTTTAAAATTCCAGTTGCTTGATCGCCTAAATACAGAAATACTATAATCTTTCACATTATAGAAGTTAAAATTCAGTTGGCTTCAGACCTTTTAGGAAACGAGTTTGAATAAGTTTCCCTAAAATATAATTTAAAATGTAAGGGGTCAGCAGTTAGTAGACTGAAATAAAGTTTCTATTTAGCCCCTGCAACAAGACCCTACTTAGAAAAAGTTGTCTTTCAGAACTTTAAATTTTTTTTGAAAAAAGTTCCTCCTGAAACTCGTTTAGTTATACTCCATTGTATATTATTTATCCTCTTGAAAAGAATATTTACTCTGAACTTGGAAGAGGTTTGTTTTCATCCTATTCTTTATTACGTATTTGTTTCCACGTTTGATCGGCGGGTTGTGATGTACCAAGTTTTGAAATAATGATTTGAGGAAACTGTTTCGCTTTCACGGTATCTGTTTGTTTGTTTTCGTTTTTTTTTTTTTTCTGATCAACGCATGCGAGACACGGCATCCGTCATTCGATAAATGTTTTACGTTTACATATACTTTGATCTTAGTATTAACACTAACGGTATAATCAAATCTGTTATCAAATTAGTACTGGATAATATGAGTTCAGAGTCAGCAGGCCAAACATCCAGGCGACTATTAGACACCTTGGAAAACCGCAACGTGATTCCCTACTAAGGTGTAGAGGGTATGGTCAGTAGGTACGCCCTGTTGGTGTGATTTGATTGGTAGGCGGGCGGGCCTCATTCAAGAGAGAAAAGGCAGGCTTTTCATTACTAGTAGTCAGTATTTCAAGCGGTGTAACGTATCCCATCCACTCCCGACGCTGCTTAACATCGATAAGCAATTGCAAGCGCTTTCATCCGTGCTATCTATTGATAGTTTCATAGAAAAAGACATCATTTTTCAGATGAAGGGATTAATATGGAAGAGTTAAGAGCAGAACACTCTCGATTGTGAAACATTATCCGTTTTAAATTATTTGATATAAACCTAAAATTGACAATTATTGTCAATGGAAACCTTTTACGTGATGGAGCTATCGAGAGATATGCATACTTTTTTTTCTCAAGATATATTTATCTCAGATAATTAGTAAATTAAGGCTCCAATAAAAGATGGCCTTTCCTCCGCTACTAATTCTGATAGCAAACTTTTTATTTTATTTTTCTTTCATTATCGACCCTCTACTTTTTTTTTCTCCATTTAATCTCGCTTTTAATGAGTTTTGACATTTCCTCTCAAGTTCATCCCATCGCACTGAATTTTTTCTACCCAGAAAGGGAAAAGGAATTTCTACGAAACGTTCCAATTTCCGACCATCGAAACCAACGGGAATAACATTTAATTTAAAGAGCGGTGGTAGGGAAACCCTTTTTCATCTCGAAGCGGGACCTAGAAAATGCATGGGCATTGGATAGGCCAAGTTGGGCCATTGGTTAAACTAATGACTCCCGATGGTCTGTAATTTTGCTGGAGCGGTGAAGGAGGGCTTTATCCAGTGGAAGCCGCCCTGGTGCAGCTGGAGCTGGAGGGTCAATACCATTTACCTTTCTCGGTCAGCTCACTCATAAACAGAAACTTTATTAAACAAATAGCTACGTCAACTTTACCGTGGTCATAGTTCAATTCGGTTTGAACAGTGTGTTAGCTTATTTGTTGTGAAATGAACTAAAGCAGAACTCAAACTCAATTAGTTAAAGGGAGTGTAACTTCACGAATTAAAATCATTTCAGTGATATACATAAACAGAACTAAATTATTTAAAAACGTTAGTTCGTTACCAAAAGGCGTAATGATGTTTTAGAAAAATATTCTATTTGTTGAAAAATATATTTTTTCTCTAGGTCAAAAAACAAGATTGGGAATTCCATGTTACATTTTTATCAAGGCATTTCAACTTTACTTAGGGTCGTTCAAAATAAAAGCTATTTGAGCAGAATTAATTAATTAAACTTGATAATAATGAACCAATTAATATTAAAGAGACAAAATTACAGTTAGAATATTATTGGGAGTTATGAAAAAAAACACCTTAAAATCACTCTATTATCAGTAAATAACTTACCAGTCAAATGTAGTTATTATAAATGTTGAATTTTCTTTGAGTGATAAACGATCTCTTTTCACTTAGTATTTTTTTATCTGTTGATGTAAGATGTGCTATCTCTGATCGGCATTTATGTCATCTTGTCTTTTTTTCTCCTGATGAATCGGCGTAACGTGGTCTGGTTAGTTATTTACTAGCAATGGAGAGACTTGAGGTTTTCAACTAGGACTACGGATAATATCCTTAACTCGGAAATCTCCTTAAATCGGGTTGCAACTTCGCAATAAAAAATGTAGCAAATAATACACATTTTCTGTATTTCTAAATAGAATAGATATTTATAAATATATATATATATATATATATATATATATATATATATATATATATATATATATATATATCGTAGGCTTAGCAACAACTCCTTTTTTAGAACCTTCTTCTTTTTCTGGTAGGCCTCACACAAATTAATGTTAAGTTCAATATTGTTTCGAGTTACGTTATGTCCCTTCCTCCTAAAATAAGAACATCTAATTCATAATTTTTTTGTAAAAAATAATATATATATATATATATTGACCCTTGAAAAAATTTTTAGGCCCAAAATTTTCGTTTTTAGATTCGATCAAAAATTTGAATATAAGGATTTTTCAAATTGATAAAACCAAACCTGACGGCAGTTTTGGATAAAAAAAATTATGTTAATATACTTCACTCCGTAAAGAATACCGTTGTCAGGACAAACAAGTCAATACACCCTTCAGGTCGGTCTAAAATTCAATTATTTCGTTTTAAAAAATTCGATCACTAAAATTTACTATTTTTGGATCCCGAATAATGTTTTTATAGTACACATAAATACGGCCTACAAGGTTCTCATCCATGCACATAATGCATACAATCCATAATCCATAATCCATGCATATAAAAACAATATTTGTGATCAAAAAATAGTAAATATAACACTTTTACACCACCGCTACAAACATTATCGTAGTAAAAAAATATATTTTTACTCTATTATAATACTGATCTACATAGAAAATAACTCAATAGACTTGATAGAACGCTCCAAAATTTGATTATTTCATTTTTAAAAAAATTTGGTCTCTCTGATATTTAATATTATATTTTCTTATTTTTTTTTTTTTACTATTTCTTGATCACAAATATTGTTTTTATATTATGATAAGTACATGGATAAGAACCTTTTTGCCGTTTTCATGTGTAATATAAAAACATTATCCGTGATCCAGAAATAGAAAAATTTTAATGATCCAATTAAAAAAACAAAATAATTGAATTTTAGAGCTACCTGAAGGGTGTATTGACTTGTGTGTCGTTATAAAGGCATTCTTTACGGAGTGAAGTATATATATTAACAGAATTTTTTTATTCAAAACTGGCGTCAGATTTGGTTTTAGCATTTTGAAAAATCCCTATATTCAAATTTTCGAGTGAATCTGGAAATGAAAATTTTTAACCTAAGATGAAAAAAGAAGGGTTTACCCTTCAATTTTTTTTTTAAGATTTAAATAATCGCACACAAATCAGGAACCCTTTGAATAATTCAAACCAAATATGGGACATCGGTAAAGGTTCTTAAACTACGCAATTCGCTCTAACGTTCCTACTTTGCATCGAAGATAATGCAATAGTTTTTGATATGTGCGGAAAGAACAAACTCCCCTCTTTAACGTCGATAACGTAATAAGAACGTCGATATCGGGTAAACTGAAGAGGAGATATAGAGGTTCAAACCCAAATGTAATTTTGTGGCTTTAAAAATTTTAAGCGCAAACGGAACTGAAAAAAAAATGTTTTTTTGTTTTCGATGATTTTTTCAACACTAAGGTTTATTGATTTGCAATTTTCACATTTTTGGTGCGAAAAAATCTGTGAAGCTAGTTAATAATTTAAACGCATTTTTAAATTTAGTTGACCAAAAATCAATTATTTTTAATGCTTATATTTTTCCTTTGATATAATCTAAAAGGAAAATATTTAGCTTAAAAAATCATGTCGATATCATATACATCATCGAGATATAAAATAAAATATAAAAGTATTTTCAGTATATTTTCTTTAATTTTTCTCAGCTATTAGAGCTGATTGGTGAAACGGGAGGATATGGGTCAACTTTATTTCAATGTTGAATCACTCAAAACATTTTGATCAAAATCGGCGACGGAAACACCGTCCACTCCCCTCGTTAGTTTAAATTGGGATAGCTGAAAAATCCGTCGAATTAACTTTGAAATAATATAGCATATTATGAATTAGAATTTCTACTTTATCCCTTTACACGCAATTTATTGAAATTTAATTAATGGTATTTAATTGAAATATTAAGAATAATTAATAATTTAAATTGGTACGGTTTTTGCGACTAACTATATTAAAATACTAATTTTATTTGAGTGTATCGTTTGTATTATAATTCCATTAAGAATAATCATATGCAAAATAAACAATGCAATCCGACACATTTGCTTTTATTAGCATGCTCTGGCCACTTTACCCCATTAGGTAGGGAAAAGAAGCCAATGTGCATGGCTCCAGAATAATACATTAGATCATATATATTATATTTTTTTCTAAATTACAAATATATGGTGTGGTATATCTTAAAATACGTCGATTCAAAATGATTATCCGGCAAGCTCCTATCAATAACTATGGTTTGGTGAAAATTCTATTTCTCAAAGAGTGGTCACTTTACCCCACCTTACCTTACTAAAGCAAACGAAGCTGTTTTGAATAAAAATAATATCCGTTAAAGTTTGTTTTTCTTTCATTTGGCTCATACCCTTATAGTACAAGAATAGGCGTGCGTGTGTGTATGTGCGTTCAAACGTTCAGAAATTGACTATTCCACATCTAAATAATAGATAGTCGTTACTTATATTTTATTCATTCCTTTAACTAATGACTAAAAGCGATGTTTTTAGCTCCCACATTAAAGGATTCTCATCAACAAGGGACAAATAAAAACATATTAGTGATATATCGAAGGAGGTAAAAGCAATGATACACGAGCAGGCCTTTTAGTGTGCCATTGTGGGCCGATCTATATCCCTACTCCGGGTCCAGATATAAAACAAATGGGCAATGTTCCCTAACTTTACGCTTTTATCGCTATACTCGTCTGCCTCCTGTCTATTTCTCCATTTATTATAAGCATTAAAATAATATATAACAAGTACATTGGTAATATTTAAATTAAAACGCGACAAACTGGTTTATATATAGTTAGAATATACTATAGTATTTTTAATATGGTAAGTATCATTAGTAAAATGTCACTATATTTCTTATTTACTTGGTTCCGTGCAGCGTGAGGCTTAGATAGTTAATAATGTGACATAATGATCCCCCCTGATGGAAAATAGATATTTTTAGAAAAAAAAATTCTCAATATAGATGAAAGTAAACGATTTCCATTCAAAATGGATTTTCAATTTTATCACAAATATTTTGAACTTATAAAAAAAAAAAATCTTCTGTAAGCACGTAAGTTATTACCATATCGCCGCACAACAAGTTATCTGAAGTTACACCAATGAGACTATATTTATAATTAATGCTAATATAACTATACAAATTATAATATTATGTTGTATTAATAACATGCTAAAAGGTTTGAGTCGTAATATTTCAAATTGAAAAGTAGGGATAAAACGATATATCAAATCATACTACAAGTTTTCAAAGCCACAGCAAATCATTCGTGACCTACATGAATATTTTATCTGTATATTTCAAACCTAGACTGGGATTGAAACGAAAAAAAAAAAAAAAAAAATCTTCTGTAAGCACGTAAGTTATTACCATATCGCCGCACAACAAGTTATCTCAAGTTACACCAATGAGACTATATTTATAATTAATGCTAATATAACTATACAAATTATAATATTATGTTGTATTAATAACATACTAAAAGGTTTGAGTCGTAATATTTCAAATTGAAAAGTAGGGATAAAACGATATATCAAATCATACTACAAGTTTTCAAAGCCACAGCAAATCATTCGTGACCTACATGAATATTTTATCTGTATATTTCAAACCTAGACTGGGATTGAAACGAAATAGAAAAAGTTCAAATAGCAGAGGAGGAATCCTGAGAGAAGAAAGCAATCCTTAGACTGTTTAAGGAAACCATCCGTGCAGAATAGACTTCAGAGAATTCCTTTTCTTTCGTTTTTTTTTTTTTTCTTTTTTCCTTCTCTTTTCCAGAGCTATTGAAATTCCATATAAGCTGGGCTCTAGAATGAGCGTTTGTTGATGATTGGTAAAGGGTTTTGTGCCCAGATATTTTTATAGAATTTCTTAGATAAGATATTCTATGAAATTTATGTAATCCGAGGACCTGTATTACGTCCATTTTTTAAGTGGACTTAAGGGTTTCGGAGAAATATCTATTTTTCTTTAATAAAAGGCTTTTCCTTTTAAAATTGAATATATGATATTACATTTTTACATATTTTGGTAAGAGTAAATTTTTTAAACAGCGGGTTGTTTGGACTTTTAGCTTATAGAAGTGAAATTTCGATAAATCGTGTCACTAATTTTGTTTAAATAAATTATATGGTACTGACAGAGATGGCCACATGCTAGAATTGAAATAGGCTTAAATGTCCTAAAAATGATAGACCTAAATATATATTGATCTGTTATGAGCAGTTAAAAAAAAAAAAAAAGTCTGAGTACCAGTACTGCAAGAAGGCGCTTCTCATATACAATTGTAAACGTACTCTAACACGCATATTTGCATACGAATTTTCAAGCTTTTAATTCAATTAGGAGGGGCTGTAGAAGTTCGCAAAATCTTAAAAACTGCAGGAATGGTAGAAAAGAGTTGAGACCTCCAAAAGGCACTCTGACACCAACTCAATACAAAAACAAATTTTCAACCCTCTAACTCAATTTGGAGGCGCTGTGGAGATGCGCAAACCATAAAAAACGAAAAAAAAAGAGGTCAACATATCTAAATTATGAAAAGTACATCTACTTCAATGGTATTACAATAAAGAAAGCAACTATAAATACCGAATTTCAGCTCAACTGGTCAAAAAGGGACTGCTGTAAGTACCCAAATCCCAAATGTGTATATATATATATATATGTGGGTATGTGGTATATACTCGTATGGTGGTGTGTGTGTATCAGACATCCCCGAAACCACAATAATCGTGTTTCAGGAACTATACAACGGATAAAAAATGGTATACATAAGCTGTACTTTGATACAGTACAACAGCAATTATTTTCAGAGAAAATGCGATTTAAATCATAGCTTGAAATTTAAAAATGTTTAAACTTTTAAAATTAAATTTTGTAAGGGTAACGGCAGACTTTGAGTGAAACGCTGCATTTTAATTATTCACCAGTAAGGATTAAAAGTATAATGAGATTTGACAGCTAGATAAACGCATGTATGGATAGAAAAATGAACAAAATAGGATAACACAATTTCACTCTGAACATCTTATACTCTATTATATTGATATCTATCGTTCTGATAGAAGGGTATCTGTTATATGGATAGTATGATTTAAGTTTTCGTTACTAGTAACCCTAATTTTATTATATAACTTTATATATAAGTTATAAAGCCATTTAACTGATTTTAAAAACAGCAAGATTTAAATTATTTTTGTGTTATAATTTATCTTATATTCTATTCATCATTTTACCATTAATATGTTTCTTATGCAATTATAAGTATACTGAAGTTTATGCCTATAGAAAATAAACAACTTTCTTAAAAGGAACTGTAAAAAGGAAAAAAAAATTTCAAGAATATAAATTTAAAAAATAACAAGATGAACTTTTATCATTCCAATCCAAATGGTGAAGATAAGCATGTATCATTTGACAGGGAAATCAAGAAAAAAAAAAGTTTTGAACAACTTTAATTTTTTTGTTGAAAGGGAATTGATTAAATTACTATAAAGTATAATCAAAAATACTTATGCTCTATGCAGGCCGGTTCATACCTGAGGTGCTTCAAGAAACAACGATATAGGAACATTATCAGAATGCAAGCAGGTGGAAGAATGTGGCCATAAAAGAGACTTACAGCGTGCAATATCTCTCAAGTTTCTGTTAAAGTTGCAGAGAGGCAGTTGGCAAGAAGAGTGCAATCGGCTAAAAGCCAGAGCCAGTGACGTTCATTTATGGTCCGGTGGGGTGTCCTTTATGTGACCACATATCAGCCCAACTTCCAGTCGCGGTTTAATCTCAGGTCCCTAACTAGGGAGGTTCTTTCTTCATAAAGTCCTCCATCTTAGCCAAGAGGAGGACTCTCATCTTCATCAAGAGGAGTACGTTTTTGATTTATTCATATTTATTCACGTTTTCCTTTACATTCATAACCTACCATTCGTTATAAATTACTAAGAACAGTTTATGTTGTAAATGACCTCAGCTGCTTTATTAGTTAATTTAGGATCCAGGCTCATTTTTATCTCTGATCATATATATGCATAACAAGAAGATTAAAGTATTGAAATAGTCTTCACATTATTAACAGATGTTCAATTTTTTTTTATTTTCCCTTATCTATATATGAAATATACGCCAATTTATACCATCAATTTTATACTACAATTTTCTCGAAAACGGCTCTATTGATTTTGATGAAACTTCCCAAAACTCTTCTCCTTCATTACCCTTAACTTCATATATATATAATTCATCACCGAAGAAATGCAGGAAAAAAGGTTAGAGCCAAAAGAAAATTTTATTTGGGCATAACTCAAATATCATGCATTTTAAGGTAATTTTTTTAATGAAATCATATCACAGGTAATTAAATTCTCTAAAAAAAAAGGAATAATCGAAATCGGACTAGTATTAGTAAAAATATGATGTACTTTATAAAACCTACAAGTTCCTAGCCGAGAGCGTCCAAAAGAGGACGGATGCAATCAAACCTCTTCCCACCAAGCCAGCAAATCTGTTGTCAAAAATACGCCCTATAATAAGGTAATGTAATAATACAAAAGTATAAATTGACTAAATAATTTCTACTTTCATATTATTTAAAGGAAACAAAATATTCCTTTTAAAATATATTTTCAGCTTGACGAAACAAATATATATATTGAAAACAATTGTCGCAACTAAAATAATTAAAAAAAATTTTTAATTGCACTTTTGTGAGAGAAGACAAAAGTGTGAGAAGACAAGAAGTGCACACTGTTGAGTTTATTTCAAGTAGTGTTTATGAGATATCTTAAAAATTATGAGTTTTATGTGAACTCATTAAACTTCCCCAGTCTGCAAATCTTTTTTTGTGAGGAAATTAATTCGTTTATTTACAGATTCAAAAGTGATTTCATAGCAATGTTTCACCTTGACAACCTTTTGTAAGTTTTATAAAAAATATCTGATGTGGACAACACATGACTTCCTTGAACTCCTATTAAACTATAAATCGTTGGTTCAAAAAGTGATCCTCAATTTGGTTACTAGTTTCCGAAAATTGCAATATCTCAAAAACGAAATTCGGCGTCGGGACACCCACCTATTGACACACACACACATACTCTTGTTTCTGGAGGTTTCATTCCGTTATTAAATGTCGTTTTTTTTTCAGTAGGTAACTAGTTTCCAAGAGATTTCTTCGTGTTCCGTGACAACATTAAAACTGTCAATATCACTAAATAAAGCATTAGAAATCGACAGTTTCTAAATTTTAAGCGGAAGAACCCACTTAACTTATATCTTATTCTCCTGCTGCAGACTTGTTCATCGCACAAATGAGGAGGAAAACCAGTATTATATGCCCAATATTAACACTTAAAATAAATAATAAAAATGTTTAATTAGAGTATAAACAAAATCGCGTTGGTAACCTTTATTACCGAAACATATGATTTCTCCATTTAATTTTAATATAATTTTTGATGTAAGTTTATTATGACCTTCAAGTAAAGTACCCTTTTCGGCTCACCAATTTTAACCAAAACCTAGAAAATACATTCATATTGATATAAAAGTCCTATTTACTAAATTTTAAATGTTTTACATTATATTGTAATATAATTTTTGATGAAAGTCTAATATGACCTTCAAATAAAGTACCTCTTCCGGTTTTCCAATTTAGACCAAAATCTAGTATGGTATTTAAATCAATATATAAGTTCTAAATACCAAATTTGAGAAGTTTTGCAAAGTATTTTAATATAATTTTTGATGGAAATCAATTATGACCTTCAAAGTAAATGAAGTAAAGTACCACTTCCGGTGATTAAGCAGTGACCAAAAAGGGAGGTTCACAACTAGATTTTACAACAATCCTAAATACAAAATTTCAACTTTCTACGGCTAACCGTTTTTGAGTTATGCGAAATACGAACGTACGTACGTACGTACAGACGCCACGACGTAAATAGTCAAAATAGATTCAGGGATGGTCAAAATGGATATTTCCGTTAAAATCTGAAAACCGAAAATTTTCGCGATTACAAAACTTCCTTTACTTCGTACAAGGAAGTAATAAAATATTTGGTATTGTTTTGTTTATTTTTTTCTTTTAAAATTTATAAAAATACCTTGTATTGTATCTGTTTTTAATTGAAAATTTCGGTGTTAAATTTTTGTTAACATTTATTCCAATATCCTTTTTAAAAATGTCTACAATAATTGTAAGCGGTGAGCAATAAACTGAGTTGGAAAAACTTAGATTAGCTATGGAAGTAAAAGAAAGAAAATATACTTTGTGCATTCATGATAACTTAGTGAGCGTAATCGGAATATTTTTTTTTATTAATTTAATTCTGTTTAATTTTTAGTGACTAAATAAATTTGAAACAAGGCTCATTGAGAGTGAACTAAACCATATTCACCATTCAGAAAACTAAAAAAATTTACATAATTATGATAAAACTTGAAAATTATCAATAGGCTAAACTGTTGAGTCTACTGAAATGTGAGGTTGTAGCACTTGGAGATTAGTGATTGTAACATTTAGTGGTTGTAACATTTTGAGATTAGTGAGTCTTTCTAATATGTTAGCACACAACTAATAACTCAAAATAAGTTTATTGGAGTAATTTAAACTGGTTTTCTAAAAATAGAACATTATTTATATCTGTATGATATGCTATTTTTAGTAAATGTTTGTATTAGTCAATGTCTACTATAAGAAAATGATAAATCTGTGTAATATAAATAAAATAAAATAAATAATTACTTTAATAGTTAATGACACCTAATTTAATATTGTACAGCAATGGCAGGTTCATAATATTAAGCAAAAGTAACAGCGACTTCATAGAAGCAGGGCCGACTGATTTATAACGTTTACCTCAAATTATGATAAAATAAACAGCAATAATAAAATTAATAATAATTAAGATAAATATTAAAAAGAATTCACATAAGACGAGTATCATTTTTTTTTTTGTTTTTTAATTACAAGGAGTTTCTTTCAATGATACTTTTTTTTCTCCAGTGGGATAAATTTTTCTTCCGAATATTTTGTCCACACCTTTCAGGGGTCTTCTTTATAGACTGGTGAAATTCTCTTGGATAATTACAAGAAAAAATTAGCTAACAAGAATATTATGATGAGAAAATGTATTTCAATATATTTAAATATAATTTTTGTATTTCAAAACATCTTCATAAGAGAATAAATGAGATAGACCATCCGAACCTGACGTAAAGTTTTCTTTCTATGAGGAACTTCTTTACACAGGTAACAGAAATCCCTTTGATCTCGTTCTTTCAAAATTCCTAGCACACGCTCTCTCAACATGTTGGTTATTACTTTTCTGGGGCTGGAAGACCGCCACCTAGTGATCTCGGATTTTCATTGAAATAATGAAATAAGAAGGAAGGGAGGACAATGCTCCAGAAATCTGAATCCCAACAGAGCTCTTTTATATCTACGAAATCGATTATCTTCTTTTATTGTGATCTATGCCAGAGGATATTTGGATACAGTTTTTCTTTTTTAGAATTAGTACTGTTTGAACTGGCAACACCCGTAAAGAATCCTTAATATTGTATTATAATGTTTAGTAAATAAAAATCTTGCTAGAACGTTTTCTTCATAGTATCAATTCTCGCAAAAATAGACCATAGTTAAAATCTGCACCCGAGCACAAAAGCCCCAACATTTTTTCGAAACTGCATTAAAAAAACAATATGACTAACAAATGTAATTTTTTTTATTTCCGCTTAGCAACATATGAAATATATAGTAAGGGAAAGTATTGCGAGTCAAAATAACCAAGTATCGCAAAATGGTCTGTATGGTGTAAGTCTAGTTCAAAAAGGAAAACTTATACGAAATTGAAATTACGTATTTAACTTCATTGAAATTGCCTTGGTTTAACTTTTTAACCAATACCGATTTATCAGAAGTGCCACTTTATCTTATTTTTTCCAATTTTCTCGTTTCTTTAGCGTAGGCTAAGATTTGGCACGAATTGTTGAAAATCGTCCCTCCTACCTGGATTCCCGACTTCCTGATGGCGCCTTCCAGGGCAATATTGAACAGCAAGCATGCTAAACAATCGCCTTGCCTGAGTCCTTTGTGGCTATGAAAAAAATCCGATGTGGTTCCGGACACTCTCACCGAGCACTGAGTAGCCTTCATTGTCATCCTGACAAGGCGGACCAACTTCGGAGGGATATTGAGAGCAATCATTCCCTCATACTGCTCCTCTCGGATCACGCTGTCATAGGCAGCTCGGAAATCTACAAAGAGATGGTGGGTCTGGTATTGTATTAGCTAGCCTTATAGATTTTTCACACCAAAAATTATGGCAGATTTGGAATTATCACATCAAAAAACCTTGAAGGTGAAAAAATAATCGAAAAAAAAAATTCGGTTCCAAGAGTGCTCAAAATTAATAAAGCCTCAAAATTACGTTTTTGTTTGAAGCTATGTACCTCGTATTCATATTACCCGATATCCGACGTTCTTGGACTCGTAAAAAAGAGGGGAGTTTCTTATTTTCATACATATCAAAAATTATTGCATTATCTTAGGTCTGTGTAAAAAAGGGTGATTAACATATAAAAAGAAAAGAATCTATAAGGCTAATTTACTTAATAATTTAAACACTTTTTTAAATTTATTTGATAAAAAATTAATTATTTTGTAATGTTTATATTTTTCCTTTAATATATTTTAAAAAGCAAATATATAGATAGAAAAGACATGTCGATATCATTTTCTATCTTTTCAAAAAAGATATATAAAATAAAGCATTATCAGCATGCTTTATTTTTATTTTCTCATTGGACTAAACGGTAGGATATGGGTCAATGTTTTTCAATGTAGGATCAACCAAAAAATTTTGATCAAAATCGGCGACGAGCACATTGTGCACTCCCCTTGTAAGTGTTGGATACTGTCTGATCTACAGTACATATCTGTTTGCTACTAGTGCTATAATAACGTAAAAATATGTTAATATTCAAAAAACCAAAGCGAATGAATAAATAAGAAACTGGATGCAAACAATTTTTTTATAAATTATAGTTCTTAAAGTGCGTCTGGTTACCCTGAAATGCGTTAAATTCCTTCATATATTGGAGTAATAATTATCTCTTGGGAAAGTAATTCATTATATGCTTCAAGATTTTAGGGTTTTATCTAATAAATAATGAATTACTGGATGCTAGAAAAAATTATAATTTTTTTTTTACTCTAAACCATACACATAATATTTAACCATCTGTGAACATGGCCATCGATGTGAGTCTCGGATTTCTAAACGAACATATGTCAAGATGGTGTAGTTAGCACCAATTGGTCCCTGAATAAATATATAATATAGGTTTCTTATGTACAAAAAAAATAAACGTTCTATTGGACTTGGTATTATAAAGCTACCCGGAATGTTTTAACTTGATATTAAAGAGTCGACATCTAGCAGGAAAGTTTTCGGTCTTATTGACTGTAACACGAAGATGCTTTATACAGAGGAGATACATATTTACACGGGCTTAAAGTATTTTACAGTTGATAAAACCATGAAGAAAGAGAGGGGTCCTGTCCGGTACAAAATTACCAGAGGTCGAAAGAGGATGCAGGTACAGGTCCTGGTACTGTACACAGGAGGAAGCTAAAGAGGCGGGATTTGTCCTCCTCGTGGGAAATAAGACAGCCCCTCCCTAACTGGCTGTCTCGAGGGAACCACCTTATCCGCGCCTGTCTCGCCTCCCTTTTTATATCTCCGTACCCTGAGGCGTTCCAAGTCTTCGGTTTGAATTCGGTTTCCACCTAGGGTAGGCGGAAACTTAATAAACAATTTCCAAAAGAATCTATTCATTAAATTTCAAAGAACTTTAAACTTTCCCTAAGCTTTAAAACTAAAGTTTTAAACAAGATTAGAGATATAGAGCTATATATAGATAAGCCAATTTTACTGAAATGCACAACTGAATTAAGAGCACAATAATTAAATGTGCTCAAGTAAATCTAATTAATATGACACGGTATAAGCTTATGAAGAAACTACCCATTGTTATCCATAACACTCCGATGTTAGCACTAAACTACTAGTCAAAAGCATGGTATCACTTGTAATTATCATTAAAAAAGACATTTTAAAAAATTTAATGGAATATTTTAGTCTTGGATTATCACAAGCAAAGAAATCAGCATAATAAAAAAAAAAAGAAACAAAGGGATAGTAATAATAAAATAGCAAATAATGAAAGTAGAGAAAAAATGACAATTAGCTTGTCAAAATAAAATTTACATCAAAATAAAAACTACAAGCAGAATTTAAAAACAGTTCGCTAAAATCATTCAGTGACTCCTCCTCTAACTCTGACAGGTGCGTTCAGAAGTCAAGAAATTGAAAAAATTCAATATCGTTGGAATTCTTAGGGTATGTTATCCCAATCATTTCGAAGGGCTCTTTTGGTTTGGACTTCTTCCTGGAAAACGCTGTACCCTTATCGCACCTTTGTTAAGGTATGCAGACGTTACATGAACAGCATGAGATAGAGGCATCAGCTTTTGTGAAAAACCGATTTAATTAACCGTTTTTGTGAAAAAAAAAACGGTTATTTTAAATTTTAAAATAAAGATAACTTCCCACCAAAACATAATTTTTGATGACGTCACAAATAACAGTTACGAGAATTAGATAAAAATGACTGGTCATTGCGAAAACTTTTAATTCAAGTAAATTACACACTGATCTTCAAGAAATGACATAAAAAGCCTTTACACAAGCTAAAAATCTGGAAATATCTGATTAATATAAAAACCTTTGAAGGTACATGGCGTGCCTTACCAGAATCACTTGTATGAGCCGGTGAGAACGATAGTGGTGTTAAATTTCCTTTTTCTTAGAGAAATTTTTGTTGTAAATTTGCTTATTAAATATTACGTAAGCAAGAAATAATGGAATATGCTTCAGTTCTAACCAACAATGATTTAGAATTTGAAAAAATAAGTTGTGCAAATTTTAACAGTAATTCAATAACTTGTTCTGACAGGCTCAAATCCAGTACGCCACTTTCATTCTTAAACACGATAAAAAGCCGTTGGGAATCATAGTAATCAAGTCAAGTCTTGCAATTTTAAGAAAATTAATGTTTCGAAAAAAATTCCTTTTAAGCATTAACCAAATGAAATAAAAGGGAATAATGGCTCCCATTCCACTAAAGCCATAAATTTTAATAAAGTTAGTTGTACAAGTTTAGTTGTTAGCATTTTTTTCACGTTTCGAGTTCGGCAATTTTAAGCAATTTTTTAAGGCTTCAGAGCTATAATTCAATTTTCAGCAATTTTTTTATGTTTCAAAATTAGTTTTTGAGAGATAAAAAAAAAAATTAAAACTATAAAACTTAGCATTCAATTATCAGCAATTCTTACACGTTCTAGCTGTAAAGGAGACTACAGAGCTAGTATTTAATTTTCAAGACTTTTTCTTATTTCTAATGGAGTAATTTTAAGGATTTTCTTTTAAGGCCACAGAACAGGATATTTCTTTCAAAGCATGAATTTCGCGTCCTATATTTTATTTTTTTAATTTTTAAGAAACTAACAAATTAGTAGACTTGCGAAATAATTGAGAATGACTAGAGAAATAAAATGAGTAATAATAACCTAAAAGGAAATGTGTGAACCTCAAAACTGCTACTCTTTAGTGGTGAACGTGAACGTGAAATAAACAATGGAAATCAATCAGTACAAGGTAAAAATTATGTCCAGTATAAGTTCTGGGATACATATAGTACTTATGTATAGGTATATTACTGTAAGTGTAGGTTGCATAAAACCTACTAATACTATATAGGGCACAGCTTTCAAAATCAAAGGATTTTTAAAAAGATGTAGGCAATAAATTTAAAATTCCCACCGCATTGATTCGACTACGGTATTTGCAGATAAATCAATGGCCGCATCGGACAGATGATAACGGCATGGCGGAATCAAATTTAATAAGAAGGCTCCCTAAGGCAGACAGATCGCCTGGACTTCCTCTTCCGAAAGGCAGACGTGACCTGGGTACCTGCCCTACCCCCCTGGGCACCTCCATCACCTCACCTCCGAGAGGTCCTTTGACGGTATGCCCCAGTTAGTCCTTCGTCCGGGAGTGAATCCTTGTGGCGACTTTATTGCAAAAATGTTTTGTACGTCCATAAAGAATTCATCAATACAAACAAACAAAAAAATTAATAAATCCTATATTTATCTTTCGAAATTGCTGATTGTAGGTATTTTTCAACCAATACTACCACATCCTACAAAAGTATGCATGTATAATTATCATGAACGAAATAAAGAATAAGCTGAAAGAAGAGTTGGATGCAGTTATTGCATAGTAACCTTGGTAACAGACTCCACATTACGCGTGGATTATTATTGTATCAAACGGATAATTACTGGTATCAGACTCTATATTTCTCTATACGATTATTATACTATTACTATATTATTTACTATATTATTATTATATTATCATAGTGGGTGAAATATGGTAGTTATTGCAAAAGACATTCCTTGCTCAAAGACTATTTCTAGACAGAATAATCAATGCGAATAGAGCTAAAATACTGCTTGAAATTTAAGTCACGGCTATAAATTCAAAAATATGACTTCAAACTCCATGCATTTTAAACGACTCGGCGGTTTTCTGTTTCCTTACACGGGAAATTGGAGAACAAAAATTTAATATAGGGGTTGCCTTCAATGCGATATGGGAAGATATAGCCAATATATTCCCCCTGTATATTCGAAACTAATCCAGACTTCCGATATTACAGTTCCCTTCATACTCGTACGCATAGATATGTGGACATATTAAATTTGCAAGATACTTAGAATGTAGTATTGGAACAATGGTGAACACAATATAAGGGGACCAAGGGTCAGTGAATATGAATAATTATGTTATTGATTGATAGTTTGATTTTATCGTTTCGTGAGGAAATAAGTGACAGATTACGTGCAGAGTCAAAATTATAAAACTGATCAAGGACTAAGCATTTTTAGGTATGAAGCTCGACAATAAATATTGCAGAGTACATTTTAATGAATGCATTGCCATCTATAAGTGTAGCCTAATTCATAGCAGCTTCAACCCAGTCGGAATTTTTTATTAAAAGTTTTTTTTAAATTTAAAAGACTGATTGGTACACTGGCTGACAAAACACGATTTCGCACGATACATCTAACAAAACACCAGTTAGACAGAGTTACTGACTACATTGGTGGAACACTAGAGCAAAAATAATATACAGCTGGCGTATTTCTGGATGCTGCTCAGGCATTTGATATAGTCTGATACCAGGCTCTCTTCAAACTCAAGACCATGCGACCTCATGCGAAGTATCTTCTTCTTCAATTGTTCCTCTTCGACCGATTTTTCACTAGCAGATAGGGCTCTGAAATTTCTTCAATGCGTCCAGTCTTGGCAGGAGTGCCGCCGTAAGGATCAATACTGGATCCTTTATTATACATTATACTTTATACACATGAAGTAACTACCAAGTCCGAGATACTTACTGTTGCCTACGCTGACGATACAACAATTTTAACAGTACACCACGATCCCAGACTGGCCTTTTTGAGTTTAAAAAATCACTTAATCAAAACACCTCACGTTCACACTTCACCAAACATGTCGACCAGTTTATATCGGTCCATTTTATATGGATAATCAAATTCCTCAGACGGACACTGCACGTTACCTTGGACCGGTGGTTTACGCAGGGAGGGAGGGATCAGGGAGATATATCCTTCCCCAAAATGTATGAAAAAAAAATAATTTTCATACCCACCAACATAAGATTAGTATATTTTGGTAATTTTAACTACATATTAAGATCCGGTTTTCATGTTTATCCTTAAATCTTACACCAAATTTGGAGATTATGTACATTTAGGTGATTATTTGCCTTCTTCGTATAAAATCTGTACCTGTATCTGAGGATCGATGTAAATTGGAGGGCACATTTCGATACACAACGGGAATGATGAACGTTAACGTAGTTATTGATTTTTTCCGAAGTTTGTAAAAGTTCTATATTTTCATTGAGAGATGTAATGTTTGTTTTTGATACACGTGATGTTAATTTTTGTATGACTGTGCTGTCAACATGTTTTAACCTCATTTTCAGAAAACGTATTGTTTCTAAAATACCACTCGGCAACGCTGGATATTTCAGGTAATTATTCAAGCCATAAGACACCACATAATAGTTACATCACTGTACTGTTTCGAAAGGTTTTTTTTTTTATTAACTTAGATTTTACCTTACAAGGAATTTATAATATTCCAAATTTTATCCTTTTGTCTTTCTAAAATCACAAGACTGTGGCTTTCAAGATTCTCTAAGATTGGGTTTCATCAAGAGAAGGTGGTGGACAATGGCCCAGGCATAGTTCCTAATGAGTTTTCGAAAATTAATTTCTTTTGTGACTAACGCTGCCTATGGTCCGCAGGTCAAAGGATTTTTTTTTCATTCTCGCGGCACCGATTTCTTGCACAGAAAGCACATTTAAGATGAATGTTTAATTATAAGGGCGTTCCATCTCTAATTGAATTTCAAGGGGTGGGTCGAATATAAAAGTGAAATTGGATCAGGATAAATTTCTCATTGCTTTTTCAAAATACTTATCGGTGCGAAAAACAGATTAAGAAAACGAGCTTAAGGGATATAAAAAAAATCTAGCTAATATTTTCATTCCAGTATTTCTTTTCCTTTCAGTGGCTGTATAATATAATATCAAACCACCAGAGGTGAATTTAAGACTGTAAAATTTCCTATGAGAGTTTAGAATTTCGATAATATTTCACTATTAATATATATAATATATTAAAAGAACAGCGCCGACTAACTGCTAGAATTATCACACAGCGCTTCACACGCAGGATCAATTAATGCCGCTGCATAACGACTTTAAAAAGAATAATTCCAGAGTTATCTAGGTAAAAATAAAAAGAATAATTCCAGAGTTATCTAGGTAAAAATATCCCAACAAAGCCTCCATCTTAGAGGACCTGATGGAAAGCTAGCCTATAACGACAACGAAAACTGCAGTATCCTTGCCAAATTCTTTGAGACTCTTCTTAACTGTGAATCCCCTGAAACCCATTTCACCTATGAAGATAACATTCGCCAGCCGAATTCACTCAACCCAACAGAAGAAGGCTCCAGGAGAAGATTCAATAGTGGCTGAGCTATGGAAGCAAGTCGGATACAAGGCAATTACGAAGTTGACTGAGACTGAGATAATACCGAGTGACTGGACATCTGCTTTGATCCAGGCTCTACACAAAAAAGGTGATTTGACGGATGTTAACAACTACCTACAACTACTTACTGAATAGAGCCGAACCTCAACTGGACCAAGGAAGATTCAGGATAGGACGCTCTTATGCTGAGCAGATTCATAATCTAAAGTCAGTATTAGCCCAAATCAAGATAGCGGGGAAGAAGTACGTTATCACATTTGTCGACTTCAAAAAGGAATATGATTCAGTTGATAGGCCTACCCTCATGCGAATCCTACAAGAACTAGGACTGGATCAGAAGACCCACAGCCTAATCAAACAAACGCTGACTAATACTAGGTCACGTGGGAAATTCAGAGGAACACTCTCGGAAAGCTTCGAAGTTAATAATAACAGCCAGAATAAATAAGCTGGAACTGGCGTACCAGCTGACCAAGAACAAATACAACAAAAGGTGTCACTCCCGCAATGCCAAGCTCAGACATTACCGTGCTGTCACCCGCCCAGAAGCCCTCTACGCCTCTATGTGCCTCATCCTTAATAGGAAAGGCCTAAATGAAAAACTCGAAATGAAGGAGATAAATAACTACACCGAAAAGATAACATCTGTGGCGAGAAACAGACGTTTGACCTTCTATGGACACATTTCAAGAATGAGCCACACCAGGGTAACCAGTCATATCTTATCCTACTGGGAGAAGAGAAAGGTTAGGACCCCATGGGTCCCTAAGGTGTCTAAAGATCTTCAGGAGTTGGGAATAGTTGAAAGTGACATCGGAGATCGATCATTACTCAAAAGGATTTTGAGACAAAAGAGGTTCCAGAACAATCCACCACGTAACAAGACACCACCTAAACTCATAATTTGGCGATTAAAAGCTCTATGGTTTTTTAGTTCATAATTTTTTTTATATGTGGATATTTTTATAAAAATGCAAATAGTATAAATATACCAGCCTAAATAGAAATGTTTATATCATAGAAAAGTACTCTGATGTAAGCTTAATTGCTACGTAATACTGTGGAAATTTTTAATGTGACAATTTGGTTTTATTTAGTTTTATTTGGTTATTACCAATGAAATTTCCAATACAATTGGCATTCATAAACGAACATCATAAACTAATATATAAAATGTCGAAAAACCCATGAATAGATTGCGATTTCAGATAAAAGTGTGAATTTTATTTATATAATAATAATTGAGTAATTACTTGACTAGTAATTAGATTGTAAATTATCAGACTCAACCATAAGAATATCTTATATATTTTTTCTGCTGATTTCTGGATTTATTTCCTTTTTTTTACTTTTTACTCAATCAACTCTTTTTTTAACGCACAATCCACTCTGACAACAAAACTAACAAGTTCTACGAGTCGATAACTGAATGTAACATCCAACTAACTGTTACTTTACAGACGATGAAAATAAACGAAAAACCAATTTGAACTAAGAAACAAGATTATCTACTTATAGTCACTCCGAAGAGTTTTCGGTATCACATCAAAGGTTAAGGGAAACAGCCAACTTGTTATCAGATTATTTTGAGCAAGCACTGATAACTCCCTTTAACATCCTAAAAGCCGAAGGGTTCGGAACCGAATAACCGGCGCTTGAGGAACTGAATTGGAAACTTAACAAGACAAATTGATAAATTTGCCAACCAAACTAGAGTATTAAGAGATTCAAACTCAGTTAAGAATTATTTTTAGAATTAAAGCAACCCTTAAAATAAATCAATTTTAATTTATCTGTCAAAAAAAAAACTACTGACGAAAAGTCTCCTTTGAGATTTTCAATCAATTTAGCCGGCATCGTATAACACTCTTAATGGCCCCAACATAGAATATGCGGCAAAAGTAAAAGTTCAATACTTTAAATAATATTGTATATTCTATAAGCATGTCTCATGGGCTGGAGGGATTCCAGAGTGTTCATGGAAGCTATTTTTAATGAATCATAGTGATATTTCCGCAAGGATTCAATCTGGAGCTGAACCAATTAAGTATCACCAGTATTGGGGGAGTAGCTATTTAAACAATAACGCAGTGGTTTAGAAAATCGTAACTGCTAGGTCCTTCAGAATTTTGTATATCTCTTATGTATAACGCCATATATCTCTTTTATTACGCCCCCATCACAGCCAGATACTAACGAGGAGAATATATAAAGGAATGTGTTTAATAAAACCAACTCTGCTAAATGAGACAGTAGAAGGTAGGATGGAAAATAAACTTAAGCGTCTCAGTAATGTCTTTCTTTCTCATCAAAATGAGGGCAAAAGAAATGGTGAATTTCAGCAATTTCTTTCATTTTTTTCTCTTGCATTTCCTAGTTCTAACTTCCTGGAAGTTGGTTGAAAAGTAATCAACTTGAACCATTCCCTCTGCAGCATTTTTTATCTGGGGGAGAGTCTTATTACGATTAAGATATCTTAACTCCATCAATATTAAAGAAGTAAAATTATTGTATCTAACTGATCCATAACACCTGCTGTATCAGATAAATAATTTTATCTATTAGAATAATATAGCATTTCCATGTCATATTTAACATTTTTCAGGTCGAATTCAACATTTTCCATTTCAAATTAGACCTTTTTCTTATTTCAATTAATTATTATAAATTGTGTTTACATAATTAGATTTTTTATGGTTATTTTAATTGCCTATTGTGTATTTTAAACAACTGGATTATTATGGGTTCTTACTATGAAAATACTGTGGATTTTAAGATCGCGGACTGAAGTAACGGTTAATTTTAACTGTTCGAATATCCTGGGTATTGAGCTTTTTTATTGGGTCATTGAGAGCTATTATTATGAAAATACATAATATCGATTTTAAGATTGCGGGCTCACGTTTAATTTATTTTAGCTTTTAAGATTTCTTCGATGTTTTTGTCGATTGTTGAATAATCAGAGGTGCAGTTTCATCAAACTGCATAAAGTGAGCACACAGTGATTTTCGAATATGCTAATTATTAATTTCCTAGTAATTCGATTAATTATTACTTTTAAGGAATTCTTCGGAACAGCATCTTCTATCAGAAATAAGTTACTAGTTTACAATAGTATTTTCCATCGTGCATGCGCTTATCTATTTATAGTTATTATAGCTTAAAGCAAATATACGTAGCAATAAATTGATAGAAAAGAACTTTCAAACCAAGAGCTTATCATATATAAATTAATTATAATTAAATAATATAATAATAATATTCGAAGAAATCGAAAAAGTTAAAATAAATCGATATAGTTCGCGCATTCGTAGAATCGTTTATATTTTCATAAAAAGTGCCTCCGATAACCCAATGGTTTTAATATCGAAGATATCCGAAAAGTTTAAATAAATCAATAAGTGGACGCAAGATCTTAAAATCCATGGTATTAAAAAAAAAAAAAAAAAAAGAGGCTCCGATAACCCAATTATGGAACTTAAGGTCGATGACATCAATTAAGTAAAATAAATCGATACAACGATGGTATAGTTCTATTATTCAAATTTTCTTCAAAGTTTAGTATATACATATACATGTACCAGTTGAAATCCTCAAGATGGCATAGAAGGCTCAATCCCTAATGTACATATACATACATGTATAAATTTAAAAAATAAATAGTAAAGAATATTTTTTTGTTAAATATTAAAAAAAATCACAAAAATGTTCAGCAAAATTCGGAGCGAAACTAGAGAGTCAAAACTTCATCATTCATTTATAGCATGAAACGATAAAACAAGAAGTAAAAAAAAATTCTGTAGTAAAAGTTAATTATTTGTAATCAATACACGCTAAGCAGTCTTTTTATGTTTTTAAATGCAAACAATAACTTAATAAATAACTTAAATAGCGTTGATTTGCTTGAATTAATAATACTGATCAATTTGAACGAATAATAAGCTTTAATAAAACTTAATACCTAATACTCTATAATCCGCAATAAAAAAAGAAAAAAAAAATGGAGAAAAATTGCTATTACCCAATAGAAATTATTATCATGTGAATAAATACAATTTTTTTATATTTTTAGAAAGAAATAACAGAAGGGAATGAATGAGGTTGGATATATCCAATATGAATAAATCCGCCCCATTCCTAAAGCCGGATTGATTTTTATGGTATATATTATGATGGAGAGGTTTAGCCTGCCTCAATGGAGAATAAAGATTCATAAGATCGTATTAATAATAAAAATTCGATAGACAAAAGAATACATTAAAATAACATATATAAAAGTATATACGTACTGATTAGGGTATTGGTATTTTTTTATTTATTAGAAATGTAATTAATAACAAAAAATTTAAAACTGTGTGATTAAATACCTGTACTTTGCAAGAGAATGCAAGAGAACACCTGAATTTTTTCAAAAATAAATTACTGTCCAAAATCATTTGCTCGGAAAACAATCAACTGGAGTGTTTAGGCTTATGTGATTTTGTAATTATGATTTATTTGTGTCGTACGATTTTTTTAGAGCAGAATGAAATAAAAATAGAACTACTTTATATGATGATTTTTCTCTATGAATAAAAAACAACTTTAAGACTATAAGATTATATCTGTTCAACAAATATTTAATCGAAAACGTTGATTAGCACGTTTATATTTTTTAGCCGTTTAGAACGAGATGACAGATTAGGCGATTTTGTTGAAACAGTACACTTTTTTGTAATTATATGATAAGAGAGTTATCAATTATTAAGGGTCTGATCAATCGGCCTTTTTAAATTTTAGGGGACGGTTTGTTAGCGGTTTATTACATGTTAATTTCGATGAAACTTGGTATCCATCCATACTTCTTTTTGGTCAATATATATGCATGTATATACCATATACCTTAAAGTTTATTTTAACACGTTAAAAACATAATCTACTTTAATGGGAAACGGATATCAGAAGCGTTTAATCATGGATTGCATGATTTTCATTTTTAAAGCAAATAGCTAATTATCAGGAGGCTACTCTAATTATATTCCGTCAGCATGTTTTTATTTCAACGTCGTTTGTATGTTGGTGCGTCAAGGAAAATACGTGCGCATGCGAAAGCAAAAGTACTCAATGGGATGTGATAAAATTGATTGAAAATACCAACCGATTTCTGAAAATTTCATAAAAATCGGAGAGGGTGTTATTCCCGATACATGGAATTGACTACAGAGAGCCGTTTAGAACGAGATGACAGATTAGGCGATTTTGATGAAACAGTACACTTTTTTGTAATTATATGATAAGAGACACGACATGATAAGAGACATAAGCATGCAGACACGAAACCAAATTTGTTCCTTAATGTCTAGAACATATGAAAATTTTATTGATTGTGAGGAAGCAAAAAAAAAATTGACAGATCAAAAATAGGAAAATGTTTTGCTAATAACTCCTGAGTATTTCTAAAATAAAAAAATACAAATCACCCAACTTGTCAAACTCCGGGCTGAACTTCCCTTGCTGTTTGTTACGAAACAATATGTCACGTACACCTGCTTCTTTTTTAAAAAGTTTTCTAATTTTTTTTCCCTTTTCTAATTTACCCTTTATCAAGAAATGCCAAGTTGTTTTCGCTGAAGTTTATGCTAAACGACCAGGATTAAAAAAATCAACATTCACTTAAATTCAATTATAATTTATTTCAAAAATAAATCTTTCGTTGCTTTTATTGTTTTTGTTTTTTTTTTTACTTAGCCCAGGATTCGATTCAATTAGAAGTTTTAATCTTATTCGCCTGTTCTTGGGTCAAGTTAAATTACTGCCATGTAACTTCTTATCTGCTAATTGGGAACCGTCTTTCAGAACTAAAAGACTTCGGAAAAATTATCGGGGATAAATAAGATATTTGTGTTTCTCTTTATCCGGAACACTTTTGCCTTAAATATTGAAAGATTTATTCCTCCGACAATACAACTAAGGAAGGGATTGTCAAAAGAACTTTTAACAAACGATTCAAAAGGCAATAAGATGGGCCAGTATCCGCTTTGTTTTCTGATAGAATATCACGTTTATTTGATCTTGCGTAAGAGGAAAAATGAATCAGATAAAGCGTATGAAAGAACTAGCTTTGAAATTTTCCTTTGTCCTCTGAAAACTTTTGTTTCTGGACTTGGAAAAGTTCATTTCGGAGATTCAATTGTAACTTTCTTACGCCGGCTTAATGGACTGCTCCTTTCCTTTTTTTCTCTTTTTTTTTTCTATTCCATCCAGAGTTCTGCTTGAAAAAAAAAGCCTCCGTTCCGTTTTCGGAGCAGGTTCGAGATGTGCTTCATGAATTTCTGGTCGACGCAGTAGGCTGAAGTACAACAGGAAAGGTTCTATATGTATAGTTATGCTATCTGTTATGTTATAAGTAATTTATCATAAATTAGGTTTCTTAATTAATTAAAAAAAATTATATATGGGGCTTTGGTTCGGTATTCAAATTAAATTTGAAAAGGGATACACATTATATTTTGCCATTATTTTATAAGATTTCGAAAATATTTATCAAATTTTGATATAATCCATTTAAACCTTGATGAGTACCAACATGTATTTAATTTCTTGTCTTAATTAAATTCATAATTCATGAATGTTTTATAATACTGATTTATATTAATTTAATTTAATATGTATAATAATACCAAACTATATTTTGAATTGCTTATTTTTGAATTTTTCTGTTTTTAGAACTGAGGATGAATGTATAACATTCGAAACTAGTATTCAATAATACAACTTTATAGAAGTGGCAAATAATTTATCAATCCCTAATTAGTAATGTATTAATTTGAATATAAATATAAATGAAAATGAATTTATTATTAAGTTTAATGCATTACTTGTAAGCCGAGGCTACCATTGTCCTATGAAGGGCAATTATGTAATAATGTTTAATTTATTTTTAGCTTTGATAAATAATTATTTCAAATTGTTCTGATTGTCAATCACAAACTCATTTATTATTTAATTTTGTATTTGAATAATTATATTTATTCTAATGCTGCCTATAGTGAAGAGTAAATAGGAAACATAACTTTTCTTATAATTATATTCGTCTTGTTTATTTGTAAACATTATTCTTAGAAAATTTTAACAATGAAAATGCTATCAAGCCATAATTTTTTACGGAGAGTCATCGTATTTACAATGTATTCAGCATTCAACTTAAACAAAGTTGCATGAACTCACAAAACAGACTCATGGGTATTTTTGTTTTTATCGATTTATCTGTTATACTGTTGTGCTTAAAGTCTGATACGTTTATTTTATGTATTATATTACATATTGTTATATTTATTTTATGTTCGCTTTAATGTTTTATAAGAATTCGCCGTATTCGGATGGATTTATTCAAATTGTTTCTGCAAACAATACTTGATTAGTAACTTCTGTATAATAAATAAATTTATTTTACAACGGTAATACTGAATACTTCAATTGTGAGCTGTAATATTTTCAACCATGATTATTTCACATTAAATTATAAATAAATTAATTAAACCTTGGACCAGAGATATGTTTTTTTTATCATTCTATAGGAAATATTAAATATATAATTAACAATAAATATTCACTTCATGTTTTAGTTAATTAAATATTTAACTTTTATTGAAAAATCAGTTTACAATGACTCATAATCAATTCCAACAATCCAACAATTGTGTCACCATTTTTTTTCATATATTTCTGATAAATGAGTAAATACTTAGTTTTTTTTTAATTTACTGTAATAGTTCTTTTGGCCAGAAATAATTTTTATTTTTGTTACATTTTTCTTATTTTTAAGCGCATTGTCTCAGAATAAAGGTTTTTTCTGTTCTACTCTTATCAGACATTCCCTTAGGAATTTTAGTACGAAACAGCAAACCATTGTCTTGAAAGACTTTGTCTAAGAAAACCGCTTGCTTGTTAAGTTATTTTCTGAAAATTGGCTTTTCGTATTCATGTTACTTACAGCATTAAATTGAATTTTTTACAAAGAACAATGTTCTCTAAATCCTACATTTTATTTCTAGCCCTCCAGAAATTTTATTGAATATACAAATACAAATAGTATAATATATACACAAATGTTTTCAGTCCTTTTTTTGCCTCTTGGCATTTTAAGATTTTACTGGCTTGGCCCGCGGTATGCGACTGTTATTTCATTATGGCTTTATGCCTTTATTATTTCTTTAAGCGTGGAGGGAACACTTTGCTGGTATGGAAAGGGTGATGGGTTCAGACGGCAGAGTCCGGACCCCTTCCCTCGGCGAGCACGTCAACCAAGGGGACACTGCCTTGCCACCTCCCATGCCTGGGTGGTGGAGCTACCTCTCTATAGAGGGGGTTAGCACAGGCCTTAAGCCCATCAAAGAACTTGATGTGCCTTCGGCCGATGTACTCAGGCACTGAGGGTAGCTGGAACTCCTCGTGGATGGTGGTGTTTTTAGCCCTTTGGAGGGAAGTGCCACGGACGATCCCCCGTAGAACGGAGTTCTGGTAGCTCTGCAGTCCTTTCAGGGATGTTTTGTACAGATGCCTCAGCAGTGGTGCACCATGGAGCATCGTCGGTCGGATGATGGCTTTTTAGATCTGTAGTTTCAGCCGAAGTGACGTTAGCAGGTGATGGAGCGTCTTCAGCCAGCTTGATCCTTTCTCTGGCGTGACTGGAAAAGGTGAAGTGCCTATCCAGAGTGATGCCCAGAGAGAGGATGGAGCTAGAGACAGGCCTTTATTCCCCAAGAAAGGCAGAATATTGAACGTATTTGATTATTATTGAAGTTTTCCAAATGTGTGGGAAGCTGCCTATGGCTCAGATAATAATTACATATTATGTCAAGATAAGAAATATATATCAATACTTATTTTTATTATCTCTTAATCATTGTTAAAAATCAATGTATTCCACATACATACACTGTACACCACCAAGGTTTGACATTTGACCGAAGAATGACATATGGTCCACATATCAAGAAGAAAAAGGAAACCCTAAATCAAATATTAAGACTTTTTTATTTACCTTTCGAAACATTAAAAAATTAGACAAGCAGAAATTAAACACATAAACATACTTACTGAAACCTATTTGGACCTACGCATCACACATATATGGGACAGCTAAAATGACTTTCATTAACAAACTTCAAATCTTTCAAACAATAACAAAAGCACCTTGGTATGTTGACAGTACAAAGGATTCCATGACAAATTACTAGGACACACTCATAAATGACATAGCTACAACATTCATTCCAGGTAATGAAGGCTGAAGGCTGACTGCTCCTTATCATGCCTCTTGTCCCATGTTCTTGAAATATATCGCCCAATTCACAGGTTGTCGATAAGATAATTGACAGATATGAATAAACATTTGAAGTTTAAAAAAAAAATAATTAATTAAAAACCCACGAGTAATAAAACACTGTCAGAACTACCAAATACCGAATTCGATCTAAACTAAATAATCAATAGTAATTAGTTCTAAGCTTAGCATCAGGAACTTAGCTAAGTTAACTTGCGCCACTCTCAAGGAGATAAGAATCAGCTTTTCGATTATTAATTGCATTGTTGGAGGATCGGACATTTTAGAACTTTGAATCATAATGGGATGGGCAAAGTTCGATCAGGATCATGATGGATCCTAGTAAAAGTGTCAAAATTAATATATTCTATATAACACATTAATTAAGATTCATTACAATTTGAGTAGTTGTGAATACCAATAATTTAAAAAACAAAACAACCCAAAATGGTACAAATTAGAAACAAACGAAAATTAAATGAGAGCATAAACAATATAGGAACGGAAATGGAAAGGGAAGATAAGAAGACGGAAGTTGATGGTAATTACAAGAATTGTGAGTGACGCTATCTGCAACCAGGAGCAGCAATTAGAATACTAATTGAAACAGTGTTGCCAACCATGGCTCTGCAGAATACAGAGTAGAGAGTTGCCCAGTGTTCTTATCAGGTCACTGTTGGGGTCATTGCATCCAGTTCTGTATAAATAGGGACAAAAAGAGAGGATCTGCATAGAGAACTTTGTAACATTTTTATTTCAAATAATACTTGCATAGGTGCAGATGATATACTCAAAAAACTCGATGAGCTATAATATTTATATAAACCGATTTACATGACCTAAAAGTGATCAAATCCCAGTAGTTTTTTTCTTTCTTTTTTTTATTATAAAATATAACAACCTGCCACATTTAAGGACAAGTCTTATAAATAACTATGTTATTTCATTGCACCTACTCCTTCATTATACATGTTCGATTGCTTAACCAATTATTAATACTAAAAACATGAAAAAAATAAACTCATTCCATCTAAAACCAAATACAGTTAAATAAAAATTAGTAAAATGATTAGTAATTACTACGAAATAGATGACATATGAAAGTTCAATCATTTTTATATGATTTTTTTAAAAAGTTTCGGAACTTTAAGTAAAGCAATATTATATACTAGGACAGTAAAAAGTTCTATGGTCATTCATATTAAAACCGCTAATAAAGATTAAATATCAGATAATGTATTCATTTCATTTTTTTAATGATTGTGTTTAATCCATAATTTTAAAGTCCAATAATTCAGTCATTACAACTATGTGCTAATAAATATCGTGCCTATTACGGTAAAACTCATCAAACCTCATTGGTTGTCTTGGAGAAAATGCATTTTTCAGATTTTTTTTTTCATAAAGTAAGATCTAAGAAAACATAAAAAAATAGTCAAAAACAAACATTTTTGCTGTATCTTCGCTAGTATTGATCCGATAAGGATTTTTTTTTTTAAGTTTGGCTATGTAAATCATTTGATTAAAATGAGCATCAGAAATATTTTGGGAGATTATAGTCCTCTAGTAAACGAGTTTTCATAAGAACAGGTTCAGAATACTTTAAAAACATGACTACATTGTCCAATACGCTGTGCCTTTGACATTACAAGTTCGATTTAGATTTTTAATTTATACTTTTGTAAACAATTTAATCACCTTTCAAATCATCATATTTATTTATTTATTAATGATCTACATAATTTACCAAAAAATACATACTTTTTGAGTTATGCGCAAATCAATTATTTTTTCTGCTTTTTATTGTAGGTGTACTATACTATATTTATCTATCTATATACATACATAGATAGATAGTTAAAGGGCTTTAAGCTGAAGACTTTTGGAAAATTTCATTAAAATCGTTAGAGCAATTTTGATCATTACCCTGCCGTTAATGCGCACAGTGTACACAGACATCAAGGGTAGAAATCCTACAAAAAAAAAATGGTCTGAACGGATGATTTGAGATAACTGTGGCACAAACCGACACACAGACCATTGGCTGAAAATGCGTTAGTTGTTTATCCAGAGGGCTCTAAAGCGTGAAGATCTATTAAAACTGCACATCGAACATTTGACCCGATTACATAGCATTCCTTACTTTAATGGTAAGGAAAGTAAAAACATATGGAAGTGGATTAAATGACTTGCTGAGCACTGCTTTTCTATAAATATTTTTATTCTGCATCCATTGGTGTGAATAACTAAAAATTAGACACTGCAGTTATTTAGCTTTGCCTAAGCGAATATATAGATCTTATGGAGAAATATCTTGCGAGAAATTGATATATGCAGCGTCCTCCAACAACTAGCTATTTTTTTTTTGTAAAAATCTCCATTTTAGGGTGCCTAGTTAGCGGCTTCTTAAAATTAAAAAAATAATTTGAATCGAATCCTGAGAGGTAACAATTAAAGAGAATTTATAATATACATCTAATCAACTTACGAAATTAATTCGAAGTATGGTTTACCTATGGCAAACTTGTTGTAAACATTTACCCTTCTTCCACGTAGACAGTCTCTCAATATAGAGGATAACATGGAAATACTGAATAAAAACAAACATAAAATCATAAAAGCAAAGTTGATTAAAAGAAAAAGCATACCCTGATGGATTTTCCAAAAAGGGAAATTAAATTCAAATAAACTCAGAATGAAAATGATGACACAAAGCATTCTGCGATGAAGACGGAATCAAATAACAAAGAGTGCTTTCATTTTAAAAAATAATGAACTAGGAAAACAAAGTGACAAGGAAAAAATGAGTAAAATGGCATGGGTGGAGAATATAGAAGGAAGATCTAATTTTCTATCTTTGATTCCTAACAATTCTCTCCAATCATATTGAAAGGTCTGCTTACTCAAGTGTAGTGGAGTTCTTCTTTCTCACTCAACCAGGGTAATGAAAGAGATAGATAGTGGTGTCATCTTTTATGGGTCAATTCCCATTTCTGTTTAGTATAATGACAACTCTTGTTTATTTAATAAATGCTATGGAAAAAGAGCTGGTAAGATTTTATATTTTTTTGTTGTTAAAAATATATAAATTTATAAAAAAAGTTTATAAATAATAATAATAAAAGGATCGACGAACATGACGCCGAAAACATCATCAGGCCCTTGCCTACAAATCTTCCTCCACCTTACTCCATCGAAGTCCAAATACAGTTTATAAATATATAAATAAAAAACTACAAGGCAGTCATTCGGTAAACAATATTTAATCCAACCAATAGCGTTCGTTTATTTAATCTAGACTTTAGACTTAACAATAAGGCATTATCATCTATATTGTCGTTTGAAGGAGCAAAAACATTGTTATGACCAAAAGCTTCAAGCTATGCTATTTTAATTAACGTTACATATGTAAAAAAAAAATGTACCATTTCTTTAATGGAAATTAGCCGCGCATTTGCGAACTCGGTTATGTCAATTCTAAATAGTCCAGGCGCAATAGAATAAATATATTCATTTTTGAAATAAATTGCCAAGGAACTTTCTCAACGTGATACTTAGGAGAAAAATAGTAGAAACATATTTTATATATTTTAGATAAAATTGGCATGTAGCAACATGATAAAAAAAATTCATTAAGGTGCCGTAAAAATTGTTTAGGAAAATAAAAAAGTAGTACATAATAACGTTTAAAATTACGAACAAAAAAATGAGTTTTAAACCATTGCATTCGGTCTACAACTTTTTGCAAAAAAAAATTAAAAACCGCTAAATATGGTCATTTTATTACAGAGCTTTTCATTATCGCATAAATTTGTTTTGGGGCTCAAGTTGTGGCTTTTGTTAGTGTCTATCTATATTAAAAATTGTTTCCCAAAAAAAAAAATAACTTTTCCCGGAAATTGAGAACATGCAAAAACAGGTGATATCGAAAAAACATTTGAACAAGGGCCAAAATGGTCCTAGAGCCATTTATCAAAGCGCTGTTTGTTCTCTGAAATGAAATATATGTGATATTCGATTAAATACCTAAAAAAACGCTTTTGAACATAGGGCTGTTTCTCGAAAAGGGCGCTAAAGGTGAGGTAGCTGAGGTAAGGTGCTCTCTGACGGTCGGGTATCGAGCACTATAGAGGGATAGAGAGAGCCTTCGACCCATCGACCAATCGACCCACTCATATATTTCATTAAAATAGGATTGTAGAGAAATTCCTCGGGAACAAAATTTGTTATAAAAAATAATAGAAACAATAATAAAAATAATAGTAAAAAATAATATAAAAAATAATTATAATTTTCTCAATTTCTGGGAAAAGTTATTATTATTTTTGTATTCAATTTTTATTATAAATAGGTACTAATGAGATTATATATATATATATATATATATATATATATATATATATATATATATATATGTATATGTATATATGTGTGTGTGTGTGTGTGTGTGTGTGTGTGTATATATATATATATATATATATATATATATATATATATATATATATATATATATATATACACAGATTGAAGTGATAGCATCGAATAAAATGGGCGTGTACAGTTTTCGGAATGGATAGTGAACGAATCACTAATAATCTGATAGGCGCTAATCAAACGGGATTTCATTTATTATAAACAGTTTAAAGAAAAATGAATTATAATTTTGCAATGTAACAAGTCTCATTTTGTTAGACATCAAAATCATATTTTATAGTTTCATCATGATCGATTAATTCGATTTTTTTCTACAGTTTGTGCTTTAAAATTTGAAGCCAAGAACATGATTTTTTTGGGAGTTATTTGCAATTTATTTGTTACAAGCAATTAAATTCCAGTTTTTCCCCAAATTCCAAAATATTTCATGTTGTAGCTTATTCCATGGTGAAAAATTTGACGTTTATTCGAGTTCTCTCAAGCTGAGACAAATGCGAAAATCAGAATCCAAAAATTAATTTCTTATGTAAATGGTTAAATGAAATGAAATCCGTCATGTGATCAGGGCAAGACTATTTTTTCCGAATTTCTGAGGAAATTCTGCATATAAAATATTTATTGCCAGATTTTACCAACTTTGTCTGTAAAATTAAATATTAATGAACTCTGGATTTCGGATTATAAATGACAAGTTTGAGAAAGCTAAGTACCAGTGTTCAAACCCAGAAGGACAAAGAGTTTACAAAATCCGATCAATTGTCAGTTCAAATGGATTTAATTTTGTATATGAAAATATGGGTATCATATTATGTGGGGTAACGAGGGAATGACACAATAACGTCATGCTTAATCGCATATATGCAGGCGTTCAGACATGTGCACTTGATAGTTCCGCTGAACCTGATAGCTCGGTGAGCAAAGTAGAGAGCTTCTCTAATCAACAGGCCACTTGAACGGCTACATTAGACTTCAATAACTTTGTTACATAACTGACATAGGTGTACTCAGAAATTGTGCAGCCCCACTCTGTCATCTTAAGTAACCCGTAGGTAATGTCATTAATGCGCAGCCCTTCCAAGGTTCTGTTGACTTAACATTGCCGCTTTTAACTGGTCTTGAAAATGTTGATCGAAATACTTCACTAATCTTAAGACTTTAATAGAAATCTCTCTTCAAGAACATTGCAATAATAATTTGGTAATAAATAATACTTTATACAAAGATGTAAAAACAATATAATGGATTGGAAATTGATTTTTTTTATCAATATCACTACAGAGATGGGTGATCTTTCCATAACTGATTAAAAAAGCTTTTTTACTAAGTGAGAGTGAACAATGATTCGCACTGAATCGTTTTGATCTCGCGATTAGAAAGGCCGATTTTGTCCATCACTTTCTCATTCTTTAAGTTATTGGAACAAACTTATGGGTAAATAGAAATATAGATACTGGATATAAGAATAAGTAATGGCAGTTTATTTGCGTTTCTGTTTTCAGATACTCAGCTCATGAAAACAGTGTTACTGCGCTCATGTAAATTTAACATTTATATGCTTTATTTTATGCATTTATATGATCCTCATCATTATTTTAACAGGTCATTGCACACCTAAAGAAGACATACAATCTAGTTTCATCTAGCTGTGATTTATTTAGGAGTTTTATAATAAGGATAATATCGATAGTAACTTAGTTTAAAAAAGTATATAAAGTTGATAAGAAATATTCTCTTGGTAAACAAGAACCTAGTGCAGGTATTTACCTCTGATAATAACAATCTAAAAAGATCTTCAGCACAGCACTCGAGATATTGAAATATAAATTATGAGGAAAAATGAATGAATTATAAGGAAAAATGAATTAATTATAATGACAAATATAAATAAAGACAAACGGGGGGAAAAACAGGTAACACTTTTATTTTATTTTATTTTTAAATGGATCAGAGCGAAAGGTGCATTTCGCATTTGCTAATATTTCTTGGCTTTAATGATTTTGCCCACATTCCAATGCCCGTATATTTCATCCTGATCCATTGAAAAACAAAAGTGACTTATCTATTTTTTCCCACACTCTTCAAATGATATTTATCCAATAAATAGTCTAAAACGTATTAAAAGATGGAATGGGATACAGAGAAAATATTCAAAATAAATAACAGGTTGGCTGCATGGAATATCTTGCGAATTTTTTCGAACTTTAAAGAAAATTATATTGAAGTAATTAATGAAAGCATTTACTACGCATCGTTTTTTGGAGTATATTTGATATAATATTATACAAGAGCACTTCATTAATGGTACAAACTTATTAATAATATTTAAAATTATGCTAAATCTAAGTAGAAGTTGAACGCTTACCTAAACACATCTACAGATTAACTAAGAATTGCATATATCTTTTGTTTGTTTTCAATTATCTTGGCGAAAATGCAATAGTCTTCTTTTTACCTGAAAAAATAATACATATAACGTAAAAAAAACAAAACATAAATAACATTTTAAAAAAATGATTTATCTGCTAAACGGAGCCTCACGTAGGTCAACATCCTAAGCTAACGTATATTGACTTTCTAAATATTGCTGGACCGAGTGACATCTTAAACTGATATAATTGAAACTATAAAAGGTGAAAAATAATCCACATTATTCTCAACATTTAATACTTTTTAAATATTATTGTCTGAAAAAAAAATGAAGTAAAAACTTAATATAATTTTATAGTAGCCAACCTGATAAGAAATTTAGCAAATAGATTTTTTTTTTCAGGAAAAATAATGATTTGGAAATTATGGGGGTCAAAGAATGTTTTGCACATAAAATATAAATTCAAAACACAAAGGATATAAAGATGGTAAAAGATGAATAAAAAAAAAACAATTTTTCTTTAAATATAGATATTATCATGCTATATATTGTATTTTTTTAAAAATAAATTCTCGAGGTTGAAAAATATATCCCAATAAAACAACAAATGCAATTTGATAAATTTTGAATTTAAAAAAAGATAGTAATATAGTTATAGTAAGGAGAAAGAGTACAACATGATTCTTATCATTTTAATAACTATGTTAAATGTACGAGAAAAATTATAGTTTCTAACATATTAAAAAAATTAATGCACTCACATATATATAGTCGGCTTTTATTATTTATTTATTTTTAAAAAACAGTTCTACTTGCATCGAAAAAAATAAGGTAAGTATGCAGTTATATAAACCACATACAAGAAGCGAAGTTTTCTCGATTTTTTCTTCTTGTGAAGCGTTTGAAAGTGAAAAGGAAGGAAAATAGAATAGAATATTCTAATAAAATATTTTTCTCCTTTCATTTCGAGGGACTCTCGTACCGCTAATGATGAAATCATTTAAAATGTCTTCGGTTATAACGAGGTGGGAAGAAGAGCGGTTCCACACAGCATTAATAGCAGGAGAGATAAGCCTTTACCACTGTTTACTACCTCATCATCATGGCCTTCCATTTCTACACGCCCACTCGGCTATGATCTTAAGGTATCAGAGAGAAATAATAAAATAAAATATTACAGTTCTTTAAAGGGAGCGTCTTTGCTCTTCTTTGAAAAGTAAATGAACGATCATCGGCTCAAATTTGATGGCATTACGCAATATTGCCTATCTTATTTCAGGGCTACGTAGAAGCCCGCCTACAGTACTTTACTATATTACTGCATTTTCAATAAAAACGTCACTAAAATACAAGAAGTCGGACCGAATAAAAGTAGATACGAATATGAATCATGTTTCATTTTTATTCCGATCCAATTGGATTGTAGGGGCGCACACTTCCGATTTTTCCATAGGAATCGCCTCTGGTTGTTTTGTACAATCATCTGGCTTTTAATGGCCCACTGCATAATTAAGCAAGTTAATTAGATTATTAATATTTTATTAACTGGAAAGGGTAAATGTAATGTATTCAATCCGCCACCATTGAATGATTAACATTTTCTTAAAAAATTATTTAAAATATCTTCATTTTTTTTTAATAATAAGATTAATTTTTATTTATTTTAAAAACCAATAGATCATAATTTTTATATTACATTAATATCAGTTTTCATATCTTTCTTGTTACATGTTATTTTTGTATAACTTCATTTCAGTCACTCATTAGAATTATTGGAATTTCCAATTTCGCTTGTAATTTATTTTAATACTGCAATGTGATGTAATAAGAACTAAAATTTATATAATTTCTTTTATCCTTCTACCGTTTTTCGGCTGTGGGGACCAAACAAATTGCTTGGGTAAACAATAAGAAAAAAGATATCTTTAAAAAGAAAATTAATTTCCGTTTCCAATGGACACTGTTCAGTGTTTCAACAGAAAATTGGAAGCTTGTGTGCATTAAGTCGGTGGAAGCCGATAACTAGTTTGAGAATCTGTATTATTTTATGAAACCTGATGGATATTTCTCGATTCTAATAAAATCTAATGAAAAACCAAAATATAGAAGTTTTCGTAAGCATTTCTTCACCACCATGCTTATCAACGAAGCAGAAAGTAAGTGGCAAAATGGATAAAAAAAAAAATTTTGTCCAAGAATTAGTAAGAACCAGGTATAAAAATAGAGTAGAGTTATACTTACATTAAAATGGCCCAGTTACTAACAAGAGGCGATAAATTTGAAGAAGTTCCAATGGTTGCTGGGAGTTTCTTTGTTAGGGAAAACCCTTCTGATTAAATTTACAAACCCTAATAAATCCCTTTACTGGACAAGACCCAGGGTTACTTCTCGGAGTTACAAGTTGGATAATTCTCTGGATAAAGAAAAGCAGGATTTTGGGTTCTTTCATTTCCATATCCCTACCTTTTAGAATGGAATTTACATTTATTCCGTGGAAAATAAAGTAACACTATTACAACAAACATTTGATTGCTGGAAACTCAAGAAATAGCAATAACCATTCGGACAGTAAAAATTTATTGAACATGATAAAGATATCAAGTAATAGGCCTAAGAAATTAATGCTAGTACTATGGATGCGAAATGGTCGTGAAAATCCCTTCGAGCAGGAGTTGTGCCCGCTTGAAATAATCCTTCCCAGTGATTACTATGACAATTGTTTAAGGTGCCCTGCTGCTATTCGATGAGTTTTCAATAAAATATTACATAATATTGTTCAAATATCTAATAATTAAAACGAAATATAAGCGGATTTTTTTTTAAAATAGTCATCAAAATTTTTCAGTCAATCATCTTGATTGTTTTTCACATTTTTTTTTTATCGTTATCCAAAAATTGAATTCTCCAGGTTATATCGCATTCAAGATCTTATACGTCGATAACTGTAATATTTTTACATGTTAATCTTTTTAGAAATATTAAAAACAATATCCAACGACAAAAAATGTATGATACTCGCCAGAAAGAAATAGGTATCATACATAAAGAAGAGAACTAATATAAAGAAATAATAGAAATAATATAAAGAAATAGAACTCCCGACTTATTGAAATATAAAAATAACAAAAAAAAATTAATAAAATCGTAGTCTTTTCAGTATAGTATGGTTTTAAACAGTATCTACGTACCAATTAACAAAAAATAAAAATTATAACAATAAGATAACGCTGATCAGTATAAAGGTATATTAATTCCGAGGTATACAATTATTACGTGTTTTTTTTCCTATTAATTTTTTTTTTCCATTTAATGGCCTATGCATTAAAAATAAAAACTCGATAACTCTAATTTTTAAAGGAGCAATTTAAAATTGTAAATGATTAATTCTGTACCTTGGAACAAATAGGGCCAGTTCATGTCCAGATCTTATAAAATTAAGTGACTTTACAAGAAAAATCAGGATAGGAAATAAAATAATATTTAAAAGGGGCATTGTCTTGGGGCATAGTAGGATGCTGTTCTCGCATAGGAAAACTATTATTATATATGAGAACAATATGATTAGGAAGAACTATCATCATATATTATTAGAATCTGTATTATTTTATGAAATCTGACGGATATATTTATATTTCTGGATTCTTATAAAATCTAATGAAAAATAAAAATATAGAAGTTTTCGTAAAAATTTCTTCATCACCATGCGTATGAATATAGCACAACGAAGCCGAAAGTAAGTGGCAAAATGGATAAAAAAACTTTGTACGAACTAGGTATAAAAATGCCGAGATATACCTACATTAAAATGGCCCAGTCACTAACAAGAGACGATAAATTTGAAGAAGTTCCAATGGCTGCTGGGTCTTTGTTAGGGGAAACCCTTCTGATTAAATTTACAAAACCTAATAAATCCCTTTACTGGACAAGCCCAGGGTTACTTCTCGGAGTTACAAGTTGGATAATTCTCTGAATAAAGAAATGCAGGATTTGGGGTTTTTTCATTTCCATATCCCTACCTTTTCGAATGGAATTTACATTTATTCCGTGATAAATAGAATAACACTGTTACAACAAACCTTTAATTGCTGGAAACTCAAAAAATAGCAACAACCATTCGAACAGTAAAAATTTATTGAACATGATAAAGATATCAAGTAATAGGCCTAATAAATTAATGCTAGTACTATGGGTGCGAAATGGCCGTGAAAATCCCTTCGAGCAGGAGTTGTGCCCGCTTGAAATAATCCTTCCCAGTGATTACCATGACAATTGTTTAAGGTGCCCTGCTGCTGTTCGATGAGTTTTCAATAAAATATTACATAATATTGTTCAAATATCTAATAATTAATCTAATAAATCCCTTTACTGGACAAGCCCAGGGTTACTTCTCGGAGTTACAAGTTGGATAATTCTCTGAATAAAGAAATGCAGGATTTGGTTTTTTTTCATTTCCATATCCCTACCTTTTCGAATGGAATTTACATTTATTCCGTGGTAAATAAAATAACACTATTACAACAAACCTTTAATTGCTGGAAACTCAAAAAATAGCAACAACCATTCGAACAGTAAAAATTTATTGAACATGATAAAGATATCAAGTAATAGGCCTAATAAATTAATGCTAGTACTATGGGTGCGAAATGGCCGTGAAAATCCCTTCGAGCAGGAGTTGTACCCGCTTGAAATAATCGTTCCAAGTGATTACTACGACAATTGTTTAAGGTGCCCTGCTGCTATTCGATGAGTTTTCAATAAAATATTACATAATATTGTTCAAATGTCTAATAATTATCTAATAAATCCCTTTACTGGACAAGCCCAGGGTTACTTCTCGGAGTTACAAGTTGGACAATTCTTTGGATAAAGAAATGCAGGATTTGGGTTTTTTTCATTTCCATATCCCTACCTTTTCGAATGGAATTTACATTTATTCCGTGATAAATAAAATGACTCTATTACAACGCATGGGAAAACTATTATTATATATCAGAACAGAATGATTAGGAAGAACTATCATCATATATCAATAATTTTTTCACCACAATGTTACTAGTTTCTAGTCATTATTCTTTATTATTACTAATAATAACTAGGATAAGTTTCGAGAACTTTAAAAAGTTCTATTTAAAAATTAAATATTATCCAGAAAACCATGTTTCATATATTATCGCTTAAGAGTAGATCTCCAAATGTGTTTTTTTTCTGTTATTTAACACTTAAAAACGGATTTACACATTCATTCGGTGCCAATAATAGTGCAATCAAGAACTAGAAACAACGGAAGAAAGCAATCACGATTAAATATTATATTATCTGGTTATCATTCTATTTGAAGACCAGAATTTAAAGTAAAATGCTGCAATTCATTACAAAATGATTAATTATTTCAAAATAGTTCTCCTCACAACACAGTACGACTTATATATATATATATATATATATATATATATATATATATATATATATATATATATATAGATATATCTATATATATATATATATAGATATATATTATATTAGATATTTATGATTATTTGATAATCAGCTTAATCGACTTTTAAATGGTTTGGTGTAAATTTTCCATATATAAATATCATACAATGGGAAAGGTAAATACTATGGTATAATGGCTATTTCCGAGAGGCACTGCGAGCCGGGGATGGAACAAATAAGTGAAAATAAATATTAAACATAAAAGCTATAAAAATACTTAAAACATAAAACAGATTTTTTTAAAGTTTCTGAAAAAAAAATAATGGACTATAGCTCTGGATAGGAATTATTAAAGGTGGTGGGTGTTTCTGAACCGTGACAAAGCTTTCAAACAATTTCTAGCTTTGCAAACACAATCGAAATGGGACAAACATGTCCTCCATGCATTCAGCACGTACAATTTTCCGCATGGACGTGCCTCGAATATCAAGAGATATTCAATTTATATGTATTGTCAGATAGATTGAAAAACAATGTTATAGGGTATGATGATAATTTTGTTTAAAATGACGTTATATAGAACAGTTGCGTTCGTTTTATTATTAAGAGTGAACCGATTTACAATCGATTGAGTATTCAAAACTCAAAAGATAAAAATAAAGTTTTCCATCTGTGATATCTATCTGAGGTTCTCAAATGGTGGTACGCGTACCACTCTCCACCAGTGGTAAGGACGTTCCAGAGGGCAAGCGAATAAGCAAAGGAAAAGGTAATGGATAAAATCATCGTTTTAACGTGCTCAATGAACGATAGCATTTTTATTTAATATATCAATTATAACATAAATAAACACGATCTACAATTAATCAAAATAATTCATGATGGTTACCAGATGGATGCGAAATGCGAAACCATTGAGTGTTGAACCTCTTATCGTAATATCGTAAATCTCCATTTGCGAATTAAGTTGAGCTCAATGAAGCCTTACATTGATGGTCTGATTGCAAACAAACAACATGCTTCCAATAAAAAAATATTGAGGCTTTTCTTAGCAATCTCCAAATTTCTTATCTCTGGTGGATTCACTTTAATTTACAGAGTTTTTGCTGTTGTTATGAGAAATTGGTAAACTTTGGGATTCTAGATTATTGAACTTTATTATCAATTTATTATTTTCATAAACAAATTTTCTGTTATGTATATTGGTTTGTTCGTTGAATTAACTTTTGTAAATCAGCTTGTATTTTTTTTTTCTTTTTTTTTTCCAGTGACAATAGAAAAATGATGTGACCCTAATCAAAATTTAGACTATTTAAAGAATGTTAAAAGTGTTAATTTCAATGTACAAATGACAAGTATTACGATGGCCTGAAGATGGGGCATTTGTCTCGAAACGTAGTCAGCATAAATTAACGATGTAAGATATATAATGTAAAATTCATACACGGAAAAAATCTTAAAAGAAGTAGCTTTGTATTTTTATATGAAGACGAATCTAATATTATATCTAATATACCATACGAATCTAATATAATATCCTAAGATTCGGAAGTTGCAGGTTCAGTCATCTGAAAAGTAGAAGTGATACGGTGTGACATAAAGTTTGGGAACCCCCTTTTCTTGATTACATCAAGAACATTAGAAATAAAGAGAAAGAGTTTATCAGTGAAGATGGTTTACTGTTCAACCGAATACCTACCATCAAGCATAAACTAGAAATTGGAGAGAAGATAGAAAAACAAATGAAAGAAATGAGTGAAATTCTCATTTCTTTAGCCCCATTTCTTGTTGGAAAGGGAAGCCATTACCTCAACGCCTTAATCTTTTTTCATTGCTTCCTCCTCCTCACTCATTTAGCTTTCTTACTTTTATTAACCACATCCCTTTCCCTTTTCTCATCGTGCGACGTTCTGGAGAGGAAATGTGTGCATCTAACATCCTTTCCTTTTTTATCTCTCTACTCTGCTACAAAGGTAGTAAGTAATTTCAGTACAAATTGTATTAACCCAGTATTATGTCCAGGAAATAGTGATTATAAGGCTCAAGTTGGTCATGAAATAAAAAATATTAAAAATTAAAGATTAAAAATAGATAATAAATCAATGGGCTTAATAATGATTAATAAATGGATGCTTTAAAAGGAAAAATCCACCAGTTGCTGGTTATAATAACAATAATAAATTCTTTGTTTATTCCCTTAAGAATAATATTACAGAAAACGAAAATTGGGCTTCAGAGCCTTAGAGTAAAAAAAAACAAGAACAAAATTAACAAACAAAAATGATAAATAATATTAAATCATGAGGTGACTTCACATATTAATAAATTTAAAGAAAAAAATAATAATTTTATAAAAAACAAATAAAAAATATATACATATTTACAATTTTTTATGAAAATAAGAAAGAGTTATTTACAATGCTTATGACTTCGTTTATTGAAATAATAAAAGTCTGAACTTCTACGTTAATGTATAAACTGTACGAACACATTGACAGATGTACAAAGGTTCATTGTCACAATACGTAATGTCATTTCCAAACAACATTTTTTGTTAAATCTGTAAAAAAACAAAATAAATAACTATTTCTGTCAATCTTTATATTTATAAATAAATAATTTATTAGTTTTTATAAAGTTAAATATCTAGTAAACTCATTTCAAATTATTTTATATGTAATCGTTAAAAGAAGTAAGCTGTAATTAGTTTATTATTTACAAGTCTTTCAATGCGATTGTTAACAATTCTTAAGTATTGTTTAATCGTGTTTTGATTTTTAATTTTATACTCCCTCTTCAAGTATAAACGTTACAAGTAATAATGATGCAAACATTTCAGAGCGATGAGTCACAAAAAGTTAAAGGGAAGACATAAGGTAAACAACATAAGTCAAAAATTTAGTAGCTATATTAATGCTTAATGCTTAATTAATGCTTTAGATAATATCAAACAAGATTCGTAATGAACAATGTTACCATTGCTGTGATGAATCTTACTTTAAACGACAAGTATTTAGTAATTGTATTTATAAAATATGTGTTACAGGCCATTTAGAAAAACAATGTTAAAATTGTAATATTTTTTCGTTTCTAGCTTTTCAGCGTATGGATATTTTTTATCCGCAACTAACCAACCTAATTTTTGAATATAGTATAATGACATTCCTAAGCTCTAGAGTTATGTGTAATTTAAAACCAGACATCGATGCCCAATAATTTTTATTTTAGTTTTTCTGATAGTGTATGCTCTATTTCAAAAATGGACTTCAAACTAAATTCGCCTGACGGATCTTATTATGCAAAAATTTAATTTTATCGATGTGGCTCCTGTTTAGCATAGACACGTACAGTTAAAAATTTCAAATGCTTTGTCAAAATTCTCTGAAAATTGGTATGTAGCCAATGAAGGGCCTTTTCTAAAATAAAAATAAAAGTTGGTTAGATGGCGCAAATATTGAATTTAACGTTAGCATGCATCAGTCCTGTGCTTCCTCTGGAGGAAATTCACCTGTTTTTATTTTTGTTTACCATCGTATTTTTTTTAGTTGAAATATAGTATATATATTTTTCTTCATCCACGAATGCATCAGTTATATGTCGTTAATTGTATTAATTACTTGAATAACACTTGAGAACTTAGATTTTTTTAAAAGTCCCTCAAAGTAAATTTTGGTTTTAGAAGTTGGGAGATTACCAAGGAGGTTTTGGGCCATATAGATCAATCAGCGATCAAATCTTCTCCTTGCGACTGATGTGTGAAAAAATGAAGGAATTTCAGAACACTATGTGGCTGCTATTCATTGATTATAAGGCGGAATATGATTCAATTTGAGAGAGGAATTGGTCCAGGCAATGAAGGAGATGAATATTCCCTTAAAAATTATCAGACTAGTAATGAGCACAATAACAGATACAAGCTGCAAATTTAAAGTCAATGAAACGCATTTCAGATAAACGCTGGACTCAGGCAGGGTGATTCTCTAGCCCCACTAATTCTCAACATCATACTACAAACTATAGTAGCTAGAGCCTGAGGGAGGTAATATCTTCTACAAAGGAGCCCAATCATTAGCATATGCCGATGATATGATGATAACTAGAAAGTTCCTCCTTAATGCCAAAGATGCTTTTGGGAAGCTGGAAAGGAAGACCAGGAGATTTGGTCTAGAAATTAATGAAGATAAAACAAAGATTATAGGTCTTCAGAAAAAATAAACCCATGCTCTCCCAGTCATGTGTGTTACACAATTGGAAACCACACATTCCAATGTGTTGTTAGTTTTAAGCATCTTGGTGCACAGTTCAATACAGCATCTGAGGAGTAGGAGGAGATCCACGCACGCATTGTCACGGCCAATAAAGCATTTTTTTCTATAACTCATCTTATTAGAAGTAGATTGGTAAGCCGCTTAACCAAGTTAAGATTATATAAAATCCTCATTAGACCAGTCGTAGCATTTGAATGTGAGACATAAAAAATCAGCAGGTGATAAGATCGGCATCTTTTAACGTAAAATATTAAGGCGCATTCTGGACCTGTGAAAGAAAATGGATTCTACCGTCTTAGAAATAATAGAGAAGTATATTCCCTATATGGCGAGGTGAAGCTGACCGCCTATGTCAGAATACGTCTTAAGTGGTTGGGTCACCTCTATAGAATGGATATAGCAGAACCGTCAAAGGGCTATATCAGGGTTGTCCAGAAGGAGTGGGATCTCGAGGGAGACCGCGAGGCAGATGGAAGAACAGCTTCTCAGAGGACCTCCGAAATCCTAGCGTGTCTCTGAGACTTGCTACGAACCGACAAGACTGGGCAAGAGTGATTGAGCATCACCTAATGTGCCTGTCGTGCCTATGAAGAATATATATATATATATATATATATATATATATATATATTTATAAACATATAGCTTACCTGATGATCATAGAGAGATGATTAATTATAATATGAATTTGAATTTACAAGAGCAATATCAAGTGAATGCAAGGCCTTTGTCAGGAGCCGTAATGAGGAATGAGGAAGTCGAGAAAGGTTATTAAAGGGCTGTAAGGTATGATGTCAGAGATGGTTACACATTCCTTCGTCCTCGGCTCATTATATACACCTAACTGGCCCATAGAGGCAATTTCCTTCCTTCCTTCATACATAATGGTTCAGCGAGATACTTTAACAGGAAGAAAGCGCCAGAATGATGGGTAAATTAAATTATGGGGTATTTTAAACGTTTGTAATTGAAATAATTCTTAAGATTCATTTTATCCTAACACATACTATTTTTTCTTAATTAAAAGAATACCTTAAATTATCATCAGAAATCCGGTTAAATCTCTAATCTGATTTTGTTTTCGCTAAATTAAGAATAACATATCTACTCGTGCCTAGAAATTTTCTTGTTTTCACAAGTTTAATTACGTTTTTAATTATGTTTTGTTCCTTATGTTTAATTAACTCCACAATTTTATATAATTTATTTTTGAAATTGTATTGCCTTAACACAAAACAAATAAATATATTCACTCGGAAGTAAAACATTACTAATTATCATTAATACCTTTATAATTATATATATATATATATATATATATATATATATATATATATATATATATATATATATATACACAGAGTAATTATTTTTAGGAAATATCTTATAGGCATTCTGGTTTGTAGGTACTTTATCTTGTGGCGTATATCGGTCACAGTAAAATGGTACAACACATGGAATGCATACGGTTTTGGCATGGTTCCTTTTTTTTATTTTTTTTTAAATTGCTTGAATTATTTAATTTAATTAAATTAAATTCATGCCGGTGCCGGGATTCGAGTAAGTGCGTTAACCCGCTCGGCCACCCCGACCCCTTTGCAAACGTAAAATCAATAAATGTTTTTTCATGAAAGCTTCCTTTAACAAGATATTTAGATAAGATCTAAGATTTCCTCATTAAATCGAATTTATATTAACAAAAAATCAGGAACAGTCATGGTTTCTTAACACTAAACTGCCATTAAACGCAACTTAAGTGTATTCCGATTAATGAAGGCTGTCTCGCGGCCTGTGTTTTTTAGACCAATGACAAAACTCCAACGGATGAACATCTTTCGTCGTTCCGCTAAAAAAGTAAGTCCTTATCCGAAAGTAAGTAAATATAACGTATCGTTAACAATTACGTATTTTCAAAGCGCAAAAACGAAGGATTGAAACATTTTACATACGGCTCCTGAGCCCAGAGGAAGAGAAAAAGAGGCTTCCGAAGATTTAGAAAGTTTTGAATAATTTTTAGATGACATTATGAACAATTATAAAATACACTAATGAAGAAATAGTGCTCCCGAAAATTAATTATAAGTTAGAAAACAATAGCAGTACCAAGGATACATGCTAAGAAGGATTAAAAGCATGTTTGGAAGGTTTTATTTTAATCTGTTACCAGAATCTAATCTACATGCATATGTGACTTAGATAAATATTGCATTACATTATGCTGACAATCGTTAATTTAAATAATTTGAAATTTAAATAAATTTAATTTTTGATTGTTATGGCTATTTTATTCAGATGCTTACCATTAACATTTCATTTTATCGTAAGAAGTAAATTTTGTAAAAAATATGTTATACCCAGCCATTAATATTTTGTCATATAAACCAACAAAATTCAATGTACTAGATCGCAAAACACTTCAAAGGACTTTATCAGTCATCCCTCAAGACATATCACGGAAATAATAATGAATTCCACCTATGTAAAAACAGTTTTTGTTATGCGTAAATTTTACCTATTTTTGGCAAAGGCGTGGTACTGGGGAACATTGACATTCTAGGATAAACAAACAAATCTGTTAATAGCAGCTATACATTTCAATTAATATACAATTAATAAATAGTTTGTTTTCAAATCATTCTCTTACTGGACTTAATGGTTGTTGATGATGACATTGCCAAGACCCAACGAGGAAGATTACTTCCATCCCCCCAAGCATTATAAATATACAAATGACCCTCTTCGGAAAGCCTCTCCTCTCCCCTCCACTCACTCAATAAAATCAAAACTCGCCCGAGAGGGGTTGAGCGCGACCCCATTAGCACTCATTCTTCGGGTGGTCCCAGGGCGGCGGCTGTATGCAATCAGGATCCTTCAGCACATCCTTCCTGTTTTTGTATAATTGGAAGGGCTGTTTGTTCGAAGGGCGTATCGGGTACTTGATCGTCCATCTTGATGAGTCGTTTGAGTGGAAACGAAATTAAGATACCGATCAAGCTGTTGGATTGATCAGAGCATTGGCATTTACTCTCCATCCATGCTTAATTATTTTTTTGTTCTTTCGTCGTAAGAATGGATCAGAAGTTGAATTCAAGACTGATTTTATCAAATCGATTTCATGATAAAAAAAAAAAAAAAATACGTTGTTGAGAGTGTTGTTGACCAAAGGGATAACATATGGAAGAAGTTGGTCGAGAGTGCTGTCTCTGAAGAACACACTAATAAATGTAAGTTATTTTATTGTGGACCAACGTTTCGGCCTAAGTTTTAGGCCATATCAGGGCACAGAAAAACCAAGATAATAACAACAGAGACAGTACCAATAACAGGGATAAACAAAAATGAAAACTATAATAAAACAATTTAAAATATAAAGAAAAAGAGATAAATATATCTTGTAAATAATGAAAATTAAAATAATGTGAAAAGAGTGAAGAAAAGATTATGAATTATTTGAAATAATAAAATACATGAAAACAATTAATTAAAATAACTACTAGTATGAAGATTAGGAAGTAAGTAAAGTATATGGAGATAATTATATTATTACAAGTTATGTTGTTACCTTGGTTTTTCTTAGCCTTGATGATGGCCTAAAACTTAGGCCGAAACGTTGGTTAACAATACAAATAAATTACACTTATTAGTGTATTCTTCATTGGCCGCACCCTCGACCAAATTCTTCTTAATCAAAAATTTCGTTGTATTGATAAGTTTCATATAATTGTACTTTTGATTATCTAATGTTGTTTCGTTTTTTTGTCAGCTTCAGAATTTCATATATGTAATCATAGCAATCAGAATCGGTGAATGTTCCCAATTGCATTAATTACGTATGCATGATCAGACCCGATGGAGAGGATGACCATTAAATTGATATGAAATACAAAACATTAAAAATCGTTGCTAGGATAAAATGTAAGATTCTACACACGAAGTCTTGACTCACTAAAGTAACGGTAAGCAAACCCGCCGACGTTTCTTCTCGTCAGGAAAGAAACGATCACATATATTCATACAAAATGCAGCCCAACTCAAATCAACAACCTAAGAAGACACATCATACTAAATATCTGTGTAGATGTCTTGGAGTGAGACAGTATCACTAGTTGATGTGCCATTTTAGACTGTTGATGTGAGATCACTGCTGATGCCTGAATTGTCGAAACGTTGACTGGTTACTTGTTTAACGGTATTTTAGAGACTATAAGCATCGTGTGTGGAATCTTCCACACTTATTAGGCATATCCTAACAATTATTTTATATCTCTTGTTGAGTTTTCGCACTTCTGAAAAAAATTTAAAAAGCATTAAAATGCAGCTGTACAACATCTAAAACTTTTACTATCTTAGTTGGTAGTCCAGAAATACCTCTTCTAGATGATGCATGGAACTTCATTGTTTGCCACACCATAAAATCGCTTGCTATTGTGTCCACGTTGCTCTTCGTACTGGGATATTTTTGAAACATCGATAGGCAAGTCCGTTATTATTTCTTGTAGTCATCTCCGAAATCAATAGAAGTACTTTTTCGATTCATTAAAATGAGTGAAAGCAATTATAAATTAATATATATATTTTGGATATCTTATAAATCATTTTTTTTATTGTTCTATTTTTCATAATTGAATTCCTAAAACAAAACATAATCTCTCATTAGCGGACAAATGTACAACACTGACCTATTTAAGGTTTCTTTTTCATCGGAACAGTTTAATATCATACACATCGTTAATCTTCCTAAGACATAATTCGGTTTGGATGAATCATTTTTCGTAACTTATTCAGCAGCCAATTATGTCGAGGAGTGTTGATAATGTAAATATCCTACATCTAAATTGATTTTAGATAAATGAACCGTAAATGGACGGATGTGGATCACTGATCACGACCCCTCGACACCGAAGACCCTGTTGATGGGGTTATTAATTAACTATCAAAACATTTCAGTCGATGAATTGAGCCTATCCTCCAGCCACACCGTCAACTAAATATAATTTGTAATGATTATATTTAACATATTGCTGGTTAATATAGTTAATTTTTTAACTCAAGTGGTTAAATTATTGACCGAATTAAAACTACTTAATCCGGAGTAAGTTCGCCTTACTCGCCTTACTAGTATGTTGACGGGCCTCACATACCCAGTCTACAAGATATGTACAGAGATATAATTCAATGTTTTTACGACTTTTCCATACGATACCTACGTTTAAACACTTGAAGCCAGCTTTGACCAGTCTTTGCGAAGGCCCGGGCCTCTGATTGTCTTGTGTATCGACAATTCTTTTTATATAATTACGATAAAAAACCAAGAGAAATATCTGTTTTGATGACGGTAAAGCATTCGATATTCTGTTCACAGTTAGTGAAAACACCTCAGATACCGGCTGGAGATACGTCCATACATATTCATGCTGGCTACAAGCGTCTCCAAAGGGACCGGATTAAACTCGATATTTACATTATCGATTCCTACCAACCATGGCCTGTTTAGTACCTCCACAAAACAGTTGATATCCTCCCACTTCCCATCCAACTGTCGCTACGGTCGGTTCGTTCATTTAATGTGATATTAAAACCTTAGTAATTTATGGGATAATTAAACAACAAATATTGAATGGCATGATAATAGTAACATGTTTAGATGTTGTAAAGACACTATCAAATTAGATTTGTGAAGAAAAGGAGAAAAACTTGAGCTTCCAAAAAACATTATCCAGAGTATTCCACGAATTTGTTATATCAAATCTGAGCTCAGAAGCAAACTAATAGAAAATAGGTCAGTTTCCAGTGGTTTGTAGAATACTGCACACATCCAATTCCATAGAATAAATTTCCGCAGAAGTTGAAGGGGAAGCTCATTAGACTAACTAAACTCAACTCTTAATCGCCCCAATGAGTCCCATGGTTACTGTTATGAAAATCTACGAACCAAGTTTAAACCGAATAAATTTATGAATTATAGATACCTTTACTTCGGTTATTTATTTGAGAGATTGGGATTCTAAGATTTTTATAAAATAGATCAATTACAGATTAAGAAAAAGGGCCAATAATAATTACAAAAAATAAATTTATTAATAAAACTTTTAACATTTTATTTCAGTATATTCAAGGCCGAAACGTTAAAATTTATATTTGATGTATTGAAATAAAATTTTGTTTGACATTTCATTAATAAATTTATTTTGGGGATTATTAGTGGCCCTTTTTTTAATATAATATTGATTAATTTTACAAATAAAATTAAAAAAAAAAAAAGAGACATTTGAATAAATTTAAAAGACGAAACCCAGGAATAAATAAGGAAGAAAAACTAATTAAATAAGCACTGTCATTATGGAGAAATCCTTTGAGGAGGGGGAGAGGGTAGCTTAATGGGTAAAACATTGTGCACCTGACTCCTAGACCTGTGTTTGAGACTCGCTGAGATAGATTACTGTAATATTATTTTATATAAGCCACTGTTCCAGTCTGGGATCCAGAGAACCTCCTGAGGCAAACCCTGCCTCTATAAAGTGGGTGCCCTTAATTTGTTTCGGAGAAAACACTTGTTTTTGAGTGTGAATGCTCACTGCCTTGTATAATTGTTGGTCAAGAAACTGTTTTGTTTCTTTTTTTTCCAAGACCTTACATGGGTTGTAGTGGTGCAGTTTTTTATAATCATTAAGAGAATTTTGATTTTTCGTCTCTCCTCTATAGTAATTCGGCAATGTTTTTAATACACTTTGCGAATATTTATTACACTTATTAAAAAGGTTGCCATAACATAGGTGTATATCTTAATTATAGAAATTAATTTTAACATTGTGAAGCAGAAGCAACTGACATATTTTGAAGGGTTGTAAAATACAAAACAACGTCCCTAGTAAAAACTGTTTTTATTTTCAAAATTTTTATTGAAAATAGTTTTATTTCATTGGATTTTAAAAATTACATCTTCCGATTCTGATGAAGTATTGCAGAAGAAGTTCCCGAAAATTTTACAGCGTCCTTCGATTTCTTGTGGAATAATCTCCAGAGGCACTGTGGACGATTTTTGGTGACTTCGGTGTAGGCAGATTTCTGAAGATCGGAACATAACGCTAACTGTGAACTCCGAACGCTACGTGCACATGTTGAGTCTATTTGACTCCCTGAATACCACCCTAAATTGGATGAAATTGACGCAGAGGATTTTTAGTTCCAAGAATCATATATCTTGACGCTCGCTTGAGTTTTGAGAGAAATCTTTATGGCAGCTGATCATTTTGAATTGTGGCCGGGTCGGTCACCAGATTAACTCTATGCGATTTGTTTCCCTTTGGATATCTCAAGGACAAGGCGTTTGAACACCGACCTCGTTCTCTGGATGGTTTAAAGAAGAGAATCAGGCAAGAAATCAATGTCATTCTACCAGAAATGACAAGAAGGGTGATGAAAAATTTCCGGGAAATCTATAACGGCCCCATATTTGGAAGATATCATTTTTAAAACCCCTGAAATAAAACCATTTTCAAAGTTATTTTTGAAAATAAACCTTCTTTTTTTTGTTTAATAATTAGTTTGTTTTTTACAGCACATCTAAAGGTGTCAGTTATTTCAGCCCCACCATGAATTTTTATTTTTTAAATATAATCAGACTTAATAAACCTGGATTTTTTAAAAGATTTAGTGTTTACTAAGCGATCATTTGGCCGGGACAGTTAGACCAGTATTTAGAAATACATTATTCAATGCGTGTTTATTCGTAGCAAATGCATTGCTTCATAATTATCTTACGCTTTTGAAAGACCAGAAATAATAATAATTAATATGATGAGAACTCTAGAGTTTCTACGACAATTAGCTCTTTGTAAATGGCCACTCTTGTGTCTTGCGTTTTTATTAAAATTTTGCCTATAAAGATAAATCCATAGAACAAGGAAAAATCCAATCTCCTCCGATTCCTGTCCAATAATTAAAATGAAAATAAATAAAATTAGAGATAAATAAGTTAGATAAGGCAAAATGTGGCTATGACAGTAAGAATATCGAAAAACAAAACAATTTACTATAAAATTAAGCAATACATGATAGTAATTTCGCATAATGAATGGATTACAACTACTTATACACCATAAGTAAGTAGTGCTGACGCTAACCCCGTTGTTTCGAGAACAATGATCCGAAAGCACTAGTGCTGAATAAACTCATCTTGGCCAGAGGAAGGGTTTTCTGAATAAATGGAGGTTTTTGTTCCAATTTCCTCCCCCCTTCTTCCCATGCTTTCTTTCCAAGCTCATTCCATCTCTAAATCTCTGGACTCGGAGCCCTCCCTTCATGATAAACTCAGACCCTAATGGAATGGTTACTGGGACGTGCTCCTGAATTAATGTGGCTTACAATTGTTTGCCATAACTACTCAGGCGACACAGTCTTATTAGCAGAGGTTTAATAAATTACAATTTAGCCTGTTCTAGATTTACGGTTTAATATACTGTTTGGTAATTAGCAGATTATTAGTATCGACCATTTTCTGTTGAAAATTATTTGGTCGAGACGAAATTTTATGTAATATAATAATAATATAATATAATAATATAAAAATATAAATAATATAATAATATTTATTCAATTCATTCAAAAGTTAATGAGATTTTCTTCTTTGTTCATTTTAATGATTTTCATTGGTTCCGAAACAGAATCGTATATATTTTTAGTATCTTTATTAATCAGTAAAATAATAAATCAAGGATATTGTAAAAAAAAATTATAATATAATACGCTGATGTAAAATAAGGACAGATTTTACACTTAAGGCCGTTTTCACAAGGTCCGTAAATTATCTCAGTCCTTTATTTGCCGACTTCAGGAACTTAATAGCATAAATAATTTTAGAAAAATTAATAAAATAAAAAAAAACAAAAAAAAACAGCTGCATGGGATATATTCGCAAATTATTAGTTTTTAGTGCGCTGAATCCGAAAATGACCTCCATTTCCTCTCATCACGTAAAAAAATAAAAAATGAAAAAAGATATTCAGTAATTTAAAACATTTTGTTTTCATTGCATCTCCTTTAAAATTTTCCCCAATCTTAGTTGCACAAATATTGCATGCGAGATATGATGGTCTCGATGAGAAATTTTGAAATTCGCTTTGTAGCACAAACAGTAGTAATTTTTCGGATGAAACTACACACCGGTTATTCAAGGTCCATCGATGGATTGAGGTAGCATTGATAAATTTTTCTGGCGTACAGTGCTTTTGAAGAAAATATTGAGAAAAATAACAGCGTTTCAGGTATAATTATGGAGTACAGAAGGGCATTACAAATCTTTTACAACAAACAAAAAAAACAGAACGCGGTGAATTTTTTTTAGTACTTTTCAGCGACGATTTCTGCGATCAAAATATTAGAGGGTATAAGTTTGAATACGTAAAGATATTTAAGTTTTTGGGATCTATGATCAAAAACGAAATTCATGAGGAAATAAAGATGAGGTTAAAGGCGGGAAATGCGTGTTATTTTTCGGTTGCAAAATTACTTAGCTCGCGTTCCAGAAACTTAATTTACAAAATTATTATCCTTCCTACTGTTCTGTACGGGTGTGAAACATGGTCGCTAACTTTGAAGGAAGAACAACGCCTTAATGTCTTCGAGAATAAGGTATAGCGTAGAAAATTTGGTCCGAGGAATTTACACAACACGCGACTGCGGGGCATGTACCTAATCAGTTTAATTGAGATGATATCTTCACGGCGGTTAAAATTGCCCTGTAAAGTTGTTGGACTTAGTAACCAACGAATAAATGCTTAGTAGTCCACAAAAGCAAATAAATGCTGAGGCAACTGGTGAATAAATGTACTAGGGAAAGACAGAGGCATAGGTGGGAGGATTGTGTTAAGGCTGATCTTACGGATTTGGATGCGGACGGCAGTTGGTGGACGGCGTTGTATAAACAGCAATTGGTGATATCGGCATCAAACCTTCGGATTCCTTAATCCTTTTATTCATGTATTTTCCAAGTTTTAGTAACTTAAAACCAATCAGAAAAAATAAAAAATCCTACACAGTTTTTGTTTACAGACCTGTGTAATTCATTTGATATTTGATATAAAAAATTACCAAATTAGGACTCCATAAGATATCTGTGGTTATGATTTTAAACATTTCTATACCGAATTATAAATAATCAATTATAAAACGAAACGTAAGCCCTTTGTCAATTCAAATGCCGTAGAGTACCTTTAGTGATCTAGGCAAAATTGGATCCGAGTAATTGAGTTAAATGTGGGGTCGTATGTTGGTAGGTACAAGTTAATGGGTGTGCGGACCTGTGCAACATGTCTCCTCACCATCAGTCCGAACAGTCAGTGTTAGGGGATCACGAGAGAGACATTAGTTATAACTATATATTGATAATTAACATTTTTAAATCTAACAATAAATAAAATATGTAAAATCCAAAAAGAAATGAGAACATTCATAATCTTTGTAGTTAATTTTAATTTTCAGCAGCCGTTATGATACAATGGATCGCAAAACCCGCTTTATTTCCATAAAAAAAAAAAAAATAAAAGGGCTTAACGATCCCGAAGGTTCAATGCTGATACCACCAAAAATCTCTGCATTCTTATAGGTAAACAATTTAAGGAAGAATCTGTTGATGGGCATGCATCTAATAATAACCTTATGTTGTTTAAATAACAATCAACAAAGCTTTGAGTCTCCAAATCACCAATAAATAAAGAAATAGAAACAGTTAAAGTTTCTCAAACTCAGTCATCATTATAGAACAGAATTAGACAATATTACATAAATGCAGACCAAAGTTGCACATTTCGCATCAAATAAAGATATTTTTTCATTCATTCATTCATTCGTTCATTCAATCTTATTTTTTCATTCATTCACTTAAAAAAAAAGATTCACCTAAGACTCACCTTGATTAAAGTGTCAATTGTAGTAACGCAGAATATGCTGAAACGTCTAGTAGTGAAGTGTCTATATTTGTTTAGTCATTTTTAGAGCGATTGTATAAAAAAATAAAATAGAATGAATGAATAAAAAAATTATTTTATTCTGAGACAAATTTTGCCTAAGAATGAATAGAATGTTCAGACGTTATGTGGATTGTTGATGTAATGAGCTGTGTTTGGTCCGCATTTAAGCGCTATTGTCTATTTTTGTCCTGACGATGCCTGGATTGGCGAAACATGACTGGTTACTTACATTTATTTAAGAGGCTTGAGGCTTTTTTTGAAATATTCTAATTTTTTTTTTTTTTTTTAGTTCTCTTTAATTAATCTCTATTTTCACGTTAATTTTAATTTTAAATGGATAATATATGACAAAACTATAGCTCTTGAAAGTTCCGAATTGAAAGAGTTCGAAATCTATGAATACTGAAAGCAGTAAATAAAGTATATTTTATCGAGAGTTTTAAGGAAAAGGAAACACATTTTCAATAATTACTGTAACCCTGTTGAGAATCGGACTAAAAGGATTGGTCCTATTAGCATTAAAGATTGAGGTGGCAGGCGGCATATTTGAATAGTAAGCAGCCAGAGAAGTATTCCTTGGGGAACGCCGGTTAATTCTGAGGAAATAACACGCGCCGATCTAACCGGGTATAAAGTTTACAACTTACTCCGCCCCCTCCCACAAATCCCTGTGCGGGCCCAGTCAGCGTCCTACGTGTCTGACTTAGAAGAAAAACTCGACGAGTGCCGGGTTGTTAAAGGTTATTGCGCCTATGCTACGTGATAGGCCAGCAACAAAAAGCAGCCGCTAAAAAGTAAAACGATAAAATTTTCCTTTAAGAAATGGACTTCTAGTTCAGTTAAGTGCTAAAATTACTAAGGGGCAATAAATTAAAACATAACCGATTAAATATCTGTCATATGTTTAATAGATAATACCGCGAGTGAATAGAAATTTATGGATGTTAATCGTAACAAGTAAATAACTTTTAAAGGCTTCGAGACCAAATGGCTGCCTCTTCGTAATATATTATAAAAATAATCCGGAAAGGTCGCGATAACTACCGTTTAATTGAACGATATTAACAAGCAACTCTTTTCGTTCTTGATTGAAGTATAATGATTAAATACAGCCAATGTCAAATTTATTGGCCTTGGTGTTTACAAAAATATATAAAGAAATAATAATTCAACCTTTCAAGTTGCCAAATGGTTCCTTCCTTAATTATCTACATTTCAAATAAAAATATAAGAGGCATGCAATATCGAAAAAATCAAAAGGAGCGCTTGGCTGTGTAAGAGACACGGTCGCGTGTTAAACGCGAATACCTCAACGTTGAGTGGATTTTTTTCTTGGAGAGCGTGTTGTAATTATTCTTAAAAACTAAGAAGTCCTTCGGATACTTTATGTTTTATTTGTGATAGAAACAACAGCAAGGATCAGGGGGAAAAATCAACTTAATAAATGATATGTCTATGATGAATAGAAGTATATAAATGGCATACACATTTATATTTCAACTTGGCTTTTCAAGGAGTATGATCCAACATTGGGTTCAGTTTTCGTAATTTTTAACTTTAACACTGTTAAAACTCGCGATCGATACGCCTTGATAAGAGCTTTCGAAAAAACTTAAACGAAAGTCGTACCATTACCGTGTCAAATTTTATACTAGGCAGAAATCATAAAATTGCGAATTAACTCAAAGCTAGGGCGCGCCATCCTCCGCTGTGCGCTATGCGCTGCTGTCCCCATCCTCCCCTCCCACTTAGCCTAACTAATTTCACTTGATCCTTTTGTCAATTGTATGGTGTAATTTTGGATGAAGACGATGCATTCGGACCTGCAACGTCAACTTATGTTCCTCAATTTTTTCATCACAGAGTTTATAGACTACCTACAATGGAAGCAAATTCGTATATACACCATCATTATGAAATTCACTGATAACAATATCTAAAACTAAATGTAGTTCGGCCAAACGCAAACATGCTCCGTCTTGGAACCTTTCTCTTTGGCTTAAACAAATTAATTTATAAATGCACTCTTAGTAAGTGCTGGTAATGCATCATGGTGAAACTATATATAAGAATTGCATACTGCACATCGTTCCAGAATGGCATACTCAATAAAATCATAAAGTGAACTTCACCCAAGAAGAAAACTACGGACAAAATGCATGAAGAACTATGATCATCAAAAATAAACGAAGTGATCAATTTCTTTTCTAGCTAGCAACTAACTATCGGGAAATGAAATATTTAATTATCATATAAAATAAGTAATATAAATAAAGAAGTAATATAGAAGGTGAACCCTATCAAAAAGTGGATGATCATCATTAATATGTCTTTACTATTTTCAAGAGCAAAAGCTTTAATATATTTTTAATATAAGTATAGTTGTAGTTTTAATATATTTACAAGAAAATAAATATGTTATTATTTGAATTTTAAGTTGTTTTTCATTAATTTTCGGAACTTAAATACAAAAAAATCCAATATCAGTATTACATTTACAGAAAAAAAAGAAAAAAAAAGGACGAATGATAAAGGAAAAAAGACAAGATAATAATAAGAATATTTTGTTGGCTATTACTCATTTTATTTAGTATAGTTTTTAGATGTCTTAAAAGAAACAAATTTTTTTAAATAATAGACTTTTAATATAAAAACAACCTTATGTAGTAATATAAAAGTATAGAGAGAATATTAAAGTTGATTGATAAGAAATGTGGCTAATTTTTAAATGCAATCATAGATAAAAAGTTCAAGGCTTGAAAATGGGCTGTCTGGTTTGAAACGCGGTCGATAACAGAAGATAGGTGAAGAGAGTTGCAAGACTGTATTTCTTGAAAATATATAAAAATTATAAAAGTTGATGTACATTTAATAATAAACTACTCATTATATTGTAATGGACAGAATAAGGAGAAAAAATTAGCATTACAAAAACAATAACAAAAGGAGAGACAAGGTTTTTAAAAAAAAAAAAAAAAATTAAATTATGAAAGTATGTTTCACTCAAATTTATATGAAAAATTGTATTTCTATAGATTTTGAATGTTAGAAATGTACTTTTTCGTCTTAAGTTTAGTTAAATATGAAAAGCAATTTTATAATTATTTAATCAAAATTAAAGATATTAATAATAATGGATCGCAATTGTAGTGATAAGTAGAACTCAATAAATTCTTGTCTTGCTTCAATTAAGATAGAAGGAATGGCAAAACGCAGCGGGAGAAAAATAGACTTAACTGGAAAGTGAACTGATGGACTTAGAAGTTCAAAGAAACGGCCGATAAATTTCAAAGCCTTTTCATTACCTTACAAATTAGGAAGATGAATATTAGCGGAACAGTAGGGGTGAAGTTTATTAAGGGCAATTGTCTTTTAACACAGCTGAAGAAGGAATATTGAGTGACTTCTGAATTGTAATACGCAATATTCTACCTCACTACATAATGTCTTCAATTTTTTTTATGAATATATTTTTTTTTTACTTCAATGGTTTAGCATATCTTTTGTTTAATAGAGATTAACTACCTGGAAATTAGGTCACAATATTTTATAATCGTATTTATTATAGTAGTCCGGAAGCCGCTGTTCAAATCGTAGCCGATTTATGCGATTTATGTACTCCAGTACTTATACAACAAACAAATAATTTATAAATACATGCCTAGGCCGACATTACATTAAACCTAACCACCCATGTACACGAATTTGTCAAAATCAACGTTTAAACGTCTGGAACCGATTTCCGAATGGCGTCCTTAGAACTAACGTAAAAGGAATCTCACTCCATGAGAAGAAAACTGGCAAAATTCATGAAGAATTACACGTGCCGCAAGTGAAGTAAATAATCGATCGACACTAAACTTGCTAATATCTAATCTTTGTTTAATATCTTCCTCGGATAATTTGCAACTGTCGGGAACTGATATATAAAATAACAAAACCAAGTTCGGCCTTCCAGTGATGGCAAATACACGTTAGCACTGTAAAACTCTAATTTATTAATTTCATTTCATTAGTATTTAAGAAATATGCAAACTGAATGTAAGCACCATCACTTGTTAAGAAATGTTGTGATTATAATTCATAAACTGAATTAAGTAAACTGAAGTATTTATAAACATTGAGGTTTGAAAAAAAAAATTCATCCATAACAATTGTGTTTAAATTTCTGAAATTTCAATGTTTTATAGATCCAAAGATTCATGTGAAAATTTTAACAAAAATTATTTATTAAAAAAACATTTTATGATTTGATATTCCTGTTTAGTGAAAAAAAAACATCACGAATTTTCGGAGGATTTGTTTTGAAACTTCTATGACGAAATACTGAAAACTGTAGAAAGACATATTTTAATATATTATAACTAATTTTATAAAATAAATACCTACTTAAAGAGTGCATAAATTAAATTATAACATATTAAATTCATGGCGTTAACATGATGTTTGAGCCGAACATTGCAGATTAAAATAGGATTGGAATTTCAGTATATAATAATCGTGTATAAGAATACTTTTGTTCTTTAAACATTATTACTTTTAATATAATAATTACTTTGAAATCAGGCACATCTAATCTATCATTACATTACAAGGTAATGTAACATCTTACAGTGGTCTGATTTACATCCTATTCGTGTTATCTTGTATTGGATAGATCAAAGATGTACTTTGTTGGAAGATTAGATATATATTTATATATATATATATATATATTATATATATATATATATATATATATATATATATATATATATATATATATATATATATATAACTTAGAGTTTACTGAGCGAAAAAGTCAAAAAAAAAAGGAAAGGTTTTAATAATGAACGCAATGAACTCAGAATTATAACTAACTTTATTGCTCTCGTAATCCTACATATATATCTTCGGCTTGTTTACATAAACGTTGTTTAGGATTAACGTAGATATTGTTGGTCCCCAGGACTTAACTCCCCCCCACCAGTTTCGAAAAATTTCGGAACTTGGAGAAGAGGGATGCCAAAGGCCGGAAGGCCAACAACAGCCACCTTACATAATGCTGAACAATACTTACAACAAACCAAAAAATGACCTTACAAAAATAACATGAAATTACAACCAAAATTCTCTTTTTCACTTTCGATTTTTGATTCACTGCAACACTTAAGTTTTAAACAACAATAGAACTAATACGCACTATACAGAAAAGAAAAGAAAGAAAAAAAAATAGATACTTCATATAGTAAAACATAGGTCCACATGCTATATACACTCATAATAACAAAAATAATAAAACAAAATGTATGCTTCTGTATGACGGCCAGGAAACTCCAGACCGTTACGAACGGTCACCCTACTCGAGTGGAAGCTTAAGTTGCTCGATATGAACATTTCTACGTTTCCTGGGATCTTTAATGTGTTCAATGGTTACAAGGTTATGTTCCCTAATTGCTACCACTCGGAATGGCCCTTCGTAGCGAATCAATTCTTTCCCCCGGTTGGAACTCCGTTGTCTATACACGACGGTCCCAATTTTTATCCTCCCCATGGCGTCTTTGACCTTGAGATTTTCTTTCGCCACTCGACTCCGCTTCTCCCGTTCTAACCTATCCTTTACTTTCTCCCGTAACTTCGCGATCGATATCCGATTCATAACCACCTGATCTCTTAACTCGCCCTCAACGGTTGTCGCTCTAATGTCCCTCCGCCGTTGTCGGAGCCCGAAAATCACTTCAAAGGGAGAAAATCCAGTAACTGAGTGAATGGACTCGTTGTACGCCACGATCGCCTTTTCCATCGCCTCATCCGGCTCTAACCCTTTATCCAACTGATAAATACGCAGATGGTCGCTAAGAGTACTATGTAATCTTTCTATGACTCCTCTACTCTTAGGGTGTCCCGGGGTGTTAATTCTCCAGACAATACCCAGTTCCTTTGCTTCTGCCCTGATCTTGGCGTTGTCAAACTCCATTCCACCATCAGAGGCGATCCTATCGGGTACCCCGTAGACCGTAAACCATGCACGAAGGGCCCCTAGGACTGCATCCGCCGATTTCTCATTTATTAGATGGGCCGCAGCTACCTTACTAAAGCAATCTATTAACGTGACCCGCTTATAGCCCCTCCAGGAGAATGTATCGATTTGCAGGTCCGCCAGAGGTGATTCTGCAGTGGGCGTCTCTTCTTGTACTCCTTTGGGTCGATGCCTATCGTATTTAGTAGATAAACAAACGTCGCATGCCCCCACGACCTCCCTGACAGTCCTCTTCATATTCCACCAGAAGTACCGCCGCTTAAGTGCTTGCAAAGTTTCGGCGATTCCCCTATGATTAGTTTTGCCCTGGTGATATGCCACGGTGATCTCGTTCTGACGTTCGCTCTCTCGGATCGTCTCTACCATCAGGGTACATCGAATGAAGTTGCGGTCCACACCCAATTTTTCTAACCGCCATAACCGCTGCACTTTTTCCCACACGGTGGCGTTTCCTATATATAAGTGGGATGTTCTTCCTGGCTTGGAAGCATCTTTCAGTACTCGGCAAATATTCTCATCGTTGACTCCGGGTTGTGACCATGGTGATGACCATGGTGATGATGTCACACTTGCCATATTTGGAGAACTCCATTTTGAGAAGTCCCGAGGTCCTGGTTTTCCAAATGACCTGGCGCCGCTTGTCATTAATAATCTCCTCAAGTTGCGTCATCTCGGTCGGCCTGTCTACCACTGATGATTCTTCGGCCTGGTTTTCATCCTCCTGCTCGCTACTGCCAGTACTCTGTTCCCCTTCTCCCTCCGGAGTCCATTCCTGTAGGAACTGTCTAATGTCCCGTGACGATTCTTCTCCCGCCTCGTCCACCGCGTTTACCATTATGGCCCGGGACAGCCAATCGGCTACCACATTCTCTTTCCCGGGTTTGTACTTGATTTCCAGGTTGTACTGTCCCAAAAACTCCTTCCACCTAGTGATTCGAGCGGATGATTCCTTCATCTTGCCCACCCACTGCAGGGGTCTGTGGTCTGTATGCACCGTGAACTTTCTTCCAAATACATAGGGCCGGAAATGGTCTATTGCCCACACTATTCCTAAAAGTTCACGCTCTAGTGCACTATATCTGGTCTCGGCTTCCGTGAGACGCCGGCTAGCATAAGCAACGGGACGATCTCCTTTTTCCCCATCTTGTGACAAAACCGCTCCCAGTGCGTACTCGCTGGCATCTGTCGTGAGCATAAAGGGCTTCTCAAAGTCCGGGAAGGCAAGCACTGGTTCCTCTTGCAGCCGCGCCATACATTTGCGGATGTTATTCTCCATCTCTGGGGTAACAAAAATTTTCTGTCCTTTTTTCAATAGGTTATTGATAGGGACCAGATATTCCGCCATTTCTGGAACAAAACGTCGGTAATAATTCAATGAGCCTAACAGACGACGTATCCCCTTTACGTCTCTCGGTACCGCCATCCTGGAAATTGCGTCCACCTTGCTCTTATCAGGTTTAACTTTATTATTAGGTTTAACAGGTGTGTCCCAAGAAAGTAATCTCCCCTTTTCCTAGCAGTGACTTTTCAGCGAAGAGCTTCAGGCCGAATTCCCGTATCCTATTGAACACACTCTTGAGATCCTCTATATGCTGCTTCTCAGTCTTGCTAAATACCAAAAGATCGTCCATATAGACTTGACACACATCTTCATCCACCCCTCGGAGGAACTCATCCATTAATTTCTGAAAGGTAATGGGCGCGTTTTTGAGTCCGAACGGCATCCTAGTAAACTGATAATGTCCTCTTTCGAATGTAAACGCCGTCTTGGACTGATCTCTCGGTTGCATCTTGATCTGATGGTATCCCGCCTTTAAATCTAGGGTGCTGAACACTGTTGCCCCGCTCAACCTATCTATGATGTCCTCGAATCGCGGGATGGGGTACTTCTCATCTACCGTGTTTTCATTCAACCTCCTATAATCGATCACAACCCTATACTTCTCTTCCCCGGGTGCGCTCTTTTTCCTCACCGCCCAAAGTGGACTATTGTACGGTGATGTGCTGTCCACAATGATTCCTTGTTCTTTAAGACTTCTTATCTCCTCCCTTATGTGCTGCCTCAACGCCTGCGGGTATCGCCTTTCTTTCACATACGTCACACGCTCTTCCTTTAACGGTATTTCGTGAACGGTTTCTCCAGTCGCGCCTAACCGCTCGCCCTCCTTGTGAAAAATGTCGTTAAAGTCCCGCCGGATTCGTACCCTCCAATCCTCCGCCTGGTTCACCGCGCCTATACAAACCATCGCGTCTCTCACCCTCCCGTAACACTTGTATGTCTTACCCCCTATCTTAATGGACCATTTACCAGTCTTATTTCGCACCCGAGTTCCTAATCGATTTAAAATGTCACATCCGATTATCCCTTCGTACCCGCGCAACATACTCTCCACCACGTGAACTCTAAATTTGGTCCCTGTTTTAAACCATGTCCCCAGTTCTACCATCACTTCCCCCTCTACTATACAAGGGCCACCCAGAGTAGTCAATTTACATGAACATACCTGTACCTGGAGTGTCCCTTTTCGCACCGCCAACTTCTCCACCGCCTTCCGACTCAGGATTGTGCCGGAGCTCCCAGTATCCACCTGACTCCTCGCTCCACCTGGATAATAGGCAAACCGCCGCGTCCTCCTCTCACACTGCAGTTCACTATTGTGCGGTCGCCTCTCTGCCGACACTCCCCTCAGTCCTCCGCCAGCTGCTTCCTCCCAGTCTTCACCCGTAGTCGTCCACTCCTGCTACTACTCCTGTCTCCTTCGCCTTCGCTGGTCGCCGGTCCTTCTTCGTCTGTTTCTGACGTCTCTGTCGACACCGGGGTCGCCCTATGTCTTCGCAAAATTCTCTGGGCGTTCACCTCCATAGGTTCCACCCTCTGCTTCTCCCTGCGAGAGTACATATAGGGACAATGCCTGGCAATATGTCCTTCTGTGCCGCACTCATAGCACTCCGTGCGAGGGCACTGAGCAACCAGGTGCCCCGGCTTCCCGCAACCATGGCATCGCCGTTCCTCCCTTCTGCTCTGCTCACCTCGTTTTCTCATGCCTGGCCTCTGTCTGTCACCTCCTGTCCTATCCCTCCTATGGACCTCCGTCTCCTTCTTCCTCCAGACTGCCTGTGCGGGCCTTGGTCTTCGATACGAGACTCGATTCCATCCCATCTCTTCTGGCTCTGGCCGTGCTTCCTCATCCCTTGCACTAGCATCCATCATTTCCTGGGCGCATTCGATAAAATTTTTCTCCCGGGGTAGCCCTTCCTTCTTTCCTATTTCTCTCGCCAATTGTATTTTCAGTAAGGTGGATACAAAGGCCATTTTGAATTCTACTTCTGCGGCGCTCGCCGTCTCGCGCATTTTCTCGGTCATCCTATTAAACTTCACCAGCAACTCACCTGCGTATTTTCCATTGCTCTGCCGCGGGTGTTTGCCTTCTCGGAACAGCTGAACGAGGTCCTCTTCCGGTGTCCATCTGCCTCCTCCATAGGCCTTATTCAATCTCTCCTTGATGATGTGCCAGGGAGTTTCTTCATCCGCCTGAATAAAGTTTAATACATGCCGCTTCACGCGACACACTAGCTCGGCCCTCAACAAATCCGCGTCTCTGGGGTCTAATACGTTCTCTGCTTTCGTAACCTCTATTCTATTCATTATACGATCTCCTCCTTTAAGGAAATGGTTCAATTCTCCAATTTCTCTATTGAACCTTTCAAGGTCTGAGACCGCCTTCCGTAAGCCTTGTGCCGTCACCGCCCTTACTTTCATCCATGCTAAAGTATTTGCATGAGCTTCCGCCAAGGTGTCTTTAGGCAACGCGGGAATTTCAGCTGGAACCTGCAGCACTGCCGGCTTCAATAATCCATCAGTTGCCATGTCTCAACACAACCTCAGAAGAAAGAGCGGAAAAAAACAAGGCACTTCTCACACTACAAAAAAAATCGGCTTACCGCTCACCGGTTTCCCGCACGCTCGTTTTCCCGGGTTTCGGCACCACTTAGAGTTTACTGAGCGAAAAAGTCAAAAAAAAAGGAAAGGTTTTAATAATGAACGCAATGAACTCAGAATTATAACTAACTTTATTGCTCTCGTAATCCTACATATATATCTTCGGCTTGTTTACATAAACGTTGTTTAGGATTAACGTAGATATTGTTGGTCCCCAGGACTTAACTTATATATATATATATATATATATATATATATATATATATATATATATATATATATATAATATAATATAATATAATATATTAGATATATATATATTATATATATATATATATATATATATATATATATATATATATATATATATCTAATATATTATATTATATTATATATTATATATTATATATATATATATATATATATATATATATATATATATATATATATATAAGTTAAGAGCCAGAGCCGGGTAATAACAGAGCTTAATCCCTCTCATGAGTGTAAACAACTCCTAGATCTTATATAAAGAGGATTACTTGTTAAATAAAGTTAGTTGTAACCAATCTCTCTGAGTGTGCTTTTCTTTAAACCTTTTATTTTTTTTATATTTCGTGTCTCAAACACGTTAATTTATATATATATACATATATATATATATATATATATATATATATATATATATATATATATATATATATATATATATATATATATATAAATATATATCTAATCTTCCAGCAAAGTACATCTTTGATCTATCCAATACAAGATAACACGAATAGAATGTAAATCAGACCATGGAGATCAAAAGGAGTAGATTAATTGTCTCCCTTATTAACCCGACCCCAGTAGAAGAACTCATTTGTCTTTGTTTGTCCTCCCAGTCAGGTAAACAAGGCGGGTCATTCCACCATTGGCTCTGGCTATAGAGGAGCTATTGTATTAATTAGCATATAAATGAACCTCTACAATTACTAATTATTATGCCACAAATTTGAGCAATATATATTGATGATGATTAACAACGTGTAAACTTATTTATATAACAAACATTTAAACTCACTTTTCTAACTGTTTTGTAATCCTTATATAAATAAATATATTATATAAATTCCGTTTAGAATGATAAAAACAAGATAACATTTATGATAATGTTTAATGTTCCTGTGGCGCATATAAATGGATAAAGAATCTGAAAGCTTGGGTTAGTGCTTATTCTCAGCTATGCACACAGCTTGCATTTTTAGTCTTCATTTCGCCTACCGTTCTCTATTGCTCCTCCTCTGTCCAGTTGGTTCTCTGGAACAGTTCCTTCTCCAAACAGAAGCGGCTTGGGTATGCCATTTTCTTTCGCTCGTATATAAATTTCTAACAGTCAGAGAGTAGATTCTCATGGTTATTAACTGAAGGAACTCGCTTTCCATCAGAAAGTAGAGTGTTTCTCAACAGTTTGGGCCTCAATGCCTCATATACGGAACTGGCGGACAATATGCTCGGCAGTCTTTGGTACGCTGCAACTGGGAAGTAGGGGATCGATGATCATTCTATGTTGAACAAGCTTTGCTCTGAAATCCCGATGGCCCTTGAGTAGCAGGCCCAGTAGTCAGGGAGGTAGGTTACTATTTTTCTGGGCGATCATCTACTTGGTTATTACGTAGTAATGCTACCTTTCCCAGGAGTCAGGTAGCAACCATTTCTTCATGCTTCTAGCCGCAACAGTGAAAAATATTTTCTGAAGGGTAGACACTTTTGCGAACTTCCATCGGTTCCGTTCATCAAGAATGTTCTCACGAAGAATCATCTTCCATATGCGGGATTCTTCATTGATTCTCAACCATAGATTTTTCGATAGATCCGCCGAGCCTTGCCTCATCATCTGGTACTTAAACTTGACTACCTATACAAGCTAGAATATTCACCGCCTCATGAGACATTTTTCTGTGCTGGCTCACAGCAGAGCCATCTGACGGATCGTCGCTAACCTGCTCTTCTGCTGATGCGAGAGATGTCAATTCCAGGTAGATCGAGGGGACGCGTACCTCAGATTAGCCACAATAACTCCTATGCAAACTGTCGCCATTGTCACAGGGTACCTGAGGCCCGCAAATTCTTCCCTCTAATATAAGTCCTTTATAATATGAGTTCTTTGAGGCATACTTACTTATTTCTGCAAACACCAGTTTTGCTTACAGCCAGTATAGGGTGAAAAAAAATAAATACTTTTTCCTCAAACCATCAATGGTTGACATCGTTATTTATAAATACATACAACATTTCTTTTAACACGAATATTATATTTATTTACTTACTTTTTTAAAAAGTAAATGCCCCAACATAAAATAATTTACAACGTAATAATCTTAACAGAATGTACTTAGGCTTTTGATATGAATATTCTTTTATGGATGACTCTCAATAAATACCTTTTATCAGTTCATATATTCATCTATTAATATTTCACCTTTAACTACCTCAGGTAGCTACGATCCTAACTTCCGTGAGACGTACAATAATGCTTGAACGTAATAGAAATGTTATTTATTACATATGATGGAAGTAGGATTCTAGCAAATTACATCTCATTCTCATCAGCAATGGACCCTTTGATCCACTAACAGGCAGCTAAACCGCTTCTCAGTGATAGGCTTGATATAGTCATCTACTAGTCCAATTCAATTCCGTACTCTAGGCCAAGGCACGTAGATCAGAACAGGTGGATCGCCATTTATGCAAATTTAAGTCAATAAAGATTCGATGAGAATTTATTTCAAAAAAGCGAAAATAAATAAATATAATTCTTTTCCAAAATATACCTTTAAAATGACCTTAAAAATATTAAATAAAATGAATTTTTCAAGTCACAAATTAAATCAAACTAACAAACCTTATAGCTCAATAAAGATAAGGGGTCTTAGATGCATAACAAGAAGTAATATTTTGGTAAGAATCATATTCATTCATAAGATTTGGGGAAATCTTGGAGGGGTTCAAACTACATGTTTCTTTTTAGGTATAATTACATTTATAGTATATCATTGTAAATTTAATATTATATAGGTAAGGTTAAAAAATAGATGTTGACTGCCATTTCTACCGGATAAAAAAGGTTGTGGAGATAAACAAACTAAATCAGTGTGTGTACACATACGTATGTACGGCGGATTTTACCTGTATTAAGAGAGTGCTTTAAATAACGTGTAAGAATAAAAAAATAACAAAATAATCATGAATCAGAAAAAATATATAATTTTAACAAATTAAATTTATTATGGTAAAATACATGGAATTAAATAGTCTCTGGATGAAATTAGTTGAAAAGTTTATTCCAAATGAAACTAACACGGGAATTGCATTACTACTTTCAAACATAAAATGAATCTTTCCTTTAGATTAAAGTCATTTTAAATTCTTATCTTAAAAAAAAAGTAATAATAATAATAAACTTCAGTAAAATATCTTGAAGAAAGTGAAATTTTCCATTAACCAGCTTGAAGTGAAGATATTTCAAAAGGGATATAAAAAGTTGGAAAACTGGCTAAGAGGAGTAAGGAGATAAACAATGCATTAGTGGTCTTGATTATACAAGGACGGAAAACTTTATTACAGGTAACTTTCAACTCAGTGATAAAGAAAATTTACATAAAAAAAATTTACTAAAAGTTTCCATTAAGAAGCCTATTTATTTTCTCCATATAAAGCAAAAAAGCGAGATTTAAATTCACAAACGACTTAAATATTATAGGAATTTCTATGAATAATCCGCAGATTCGATGCCGATACCGCCTCTCTCCACTTCCGTCCGAACTCAATTCAGCAAGGTTGAATAAGGTGTCCTCCCATCGGACTATCCCTCGGACCTCTATCCGCTGGTTCAACTATAATTAACATTTTTTGCTCATCATCCTAATCCCTTGGCACAATCCCTATCTAACACCAACCATCCCTATAAACCTCCTCAAACGGCAATGGTCTCGAGACCTTTAGTAAATATACTATTGGAATACTGGCAATAGCCAGCTTCTCCACTCACGTCCTGAGCGTCTGTGGCTCTAGTGCCCTCAGTCAGTCTCCACTACTTTTTAATGCACGGCAGGGTGTAAAGCGCTGGAATCTTCTGGATCCGTTAACAGTATTTTTGGGCATGGTTTATGGAAGGGTAAACACAAAATTCGAAGCGAATGGGCGATTTCAGGTCTTCGAAAGGGTAATAATAAAATCACCCGCAAAGCTTCATCCTCTCGACTTTTTATGATAGAAATTTCAAGATAATTTTGAATTATTTCCTGATAAGAGTGTTTTGTATTCCATTCTCTTGGTGGCGTTTCCTGATAAGTACTATCCAATCTTCCACATTCATCGCATTTTAAACATCATTAAAAACCATTTCTTTTTTTTCTTGCTAACTGGGTTGCTAATTCTCCTCTTGCAAACATTAACCAAAGATAGAACAGAAAGATACAAATAACAATCATTCAACTAATTAACAATCATTCTACCTTGCAAACAACATAATGTATGTTGCAATTGTTTTTACAAACAAGTTCGTTCTAAAATAAATCTGGAAGATCGTAGTAGATTACGTTAATGTAGACAGACTGGACAAGAAATTTTATCAGACAAAAATCAAAATCAGTTGGATGAAAGAATAAAAATAGATTGAAGCAAGTATTGGCCATTTTACACCTAAAAGCAATCAGGTCCTACAAAACACTGTTTTTCTTTTCTTTACTTTAAATTGCGTTAAACCAAACGGAGTATTTCGTTGTTTATTGACCTTTTCTGTTCTTATGTACCCCAACTAGGACAGAACGGACCACCCTACAGATTAGCAACTTATTCTATCCAGAGGTGTCAAGACGAAATTTATTCCATCAGAATTTAAGGAAAAACGAAAACACAATATAACGAAAACGTGTGTCCAGAAAATGTGTTTTTGTTAGAACGAATATCAGACAGAGGTTAAGCTCTACCTAGAAGCCCCAAGGTGTTTCCTCTAACACGTGGTAGATCAACTATTGTGTCTATTGGTTCCGACTGATATTTGAGGGCTGGTTGCTCAAAGAGATTATAGGGATCCAACTATTAAAAATCATGACGTTCTAAATGCCTCTTTCATTTTGGATGTGCAATATAGTTAAAAATAAAGAATTAAGCTCGTTGACTCCTAGGGCAGGGCAGGTTGAACGATGATAGGTTCACAAAAAGTGCAGTTCTTGAGATCAAGTACGGGTTCTTTAATAATTTGTATGTTCAATGTGCCATTGTTTTCATTTGAGCATTGTGTATATATCATATGAAATTTATTATATTAGTTCAGCTGAATCTTGTTGAACCCCCGTCCTTTAGAGGTTTCCGAAAAGCTTTATTATTATCATAATAATAAAATCAACCGATTATCACAAAATGCAGAGTAAAAAGTAGAAATCTCAATGAAAACATGCCTTCTATTGTTATACTTAACGTTTCAGCTTATTCGTCCTTATTTATTCGTTTGTTCTGTAAATGCGTTAAGTGGCAAAATAGAGCATTTCTTTTTTTTTTTTGACTTTTAGAGGTTCGTATTTCGTGAACTATCAGTTATACGACAACAAAGCAATGCATACTTGACTACATATAGTTTACTCCTGATTAAAGCTGGATGTATAAGTGTGTATTCACCTAAATGGCCAAGATTAGAATCTATTTCTGGTTCAGTAGATCCAAAATCGGGAATAAGAATTCACTAATAAGAAAAGAAATCGAGTTCCACCCAGAAATTTTCGGAAATTAAGACATTTACATAAAGTTATTAACACAGTCCTTACCAAAACAAATAGTTACGACGGAAGTACTATATCAGTTTAGACCTTGCCCTATCAGATCTCAGCGACTACAGAACCACAAGCTGCAGTTTACACTCGGTCCTAATCACTGGTTCGTTAGCTCCTAATGAGCATCGATCCGTCCTATTTTTAACTTTCCAATTAACTCCAGGGTCCTAGTTACACCGCCTCCCCATCCTACCCTCACCATCCCCAGCCAATTCTTCCCTCCTCCTTGGTTCGTGACTCCTAAAAAGGGGGAGGAAATCCCCTATTTCTTCTCAATTTATAGGGAGTACACGATCTGGATGAAACTCGTAACAACTTTTCCTGAATTCAAGGCACTTCTAAATAAGCTTCTTGATACCGAAGAAGGGGTCGAGAGAGTGAAAGTGTTGGCTTTTTAAGGTGAATTAATGTGAAATTCGTGATTCGAAATATTAAGTTTACGCTTATATTAGTACAGAACTCCAAATTCCTTAATGGCAATTATTTCAACGTCAGTCCCTGCTTTCCGTAACTGCACATGTGGATAATGATTACCCGGATAACTATTTGTCGACTACAGTCCACTCAGACGACTTTCCTGGATCCAAAGTCATAAACAAAAATTGTTTGCTGTATCTTCACTAATAGTGGTCCGATAAGCATTTTGTTTCTTTGAAGTTTAGCTTTGTAGAACATTTAATATTTTTTCAAATGAGCATCTGGAATATTCTGGGATATGTATACCTTTCAAGTTATTCGAAGACTAAAAAAAAGTTCCACGGGAACATGCTCAGAATACTTTCGAATCATGACTACAAAGTTCAATACGTTATATCTTAGCTAATTCTGGTTCGATTTTAAGGATTTTCTTTTTTACAGAAGGAATTTAAATAACATTAAAATTATTACATATAATAAAATATTCTTTTCTTCATAATCTATTTTTTTTTTTTTTTAAAGAGGAGTGAAATACTATATACGAAAATTTAAAGGGCTACGAGAAGAAGATTATAGGCAAGTTTCAACAAACTCTGTTGGTGCAACAGTCTAAAGAAATACACGTTTTTCGGCTATTGCGCAGCCACTGTTGCGCACAGGACACCCAATATCGTTTACAGGAATCGAAGAAGAAAAGAACCCTAAAAATCGAAAACAAAAATAGCAAAAAAATCAGTCCACCCGTTCAAGAGATAATCGTGGCACACACAGAAAAACTAGAGGCTGAAAATGTGGTTTTTGAACTCGTGGGCATTTGAAACGCATAAATCCGTTGAAAACTGCACATCGAAATTTCGATCCGAGAACACCGTCCTAACCTAGGTGATCAGGAAAGTAAAACATTACTGCGTTAATTACTGTCGATTATTAATGAAGTATTTTCAAGAAAAGGTTTTGCAAAATAAATTTAAGTATACTAGGTTTTTTTGTTTAATTGTATTAAAACTTTTGTAGAAGTATTAAGCAAATTAAAATCAGTGAGAAAAGGAAAGGAAGTCAGAAAGATAAACTGACTTTTTACTGCTAATAGAAACTACATATATGAAAATGTGTCGAAAAATTAATATTCTACACCCAAAAATTGTTCAGTTTATTACAAAATCTGCATCAACAAATCAACATTTTCGATAAAAAGTTGTCTTCACCTCCATGAGATGCCCCTCTTATAATTTTTTTGTGACAATTTTCCAAAAGTGGATATATTGACTTTTGATAGAAAACTCCTCAATTGTTTTCTCAAAGTAGCGATTCCGAACATTTAATACAAATATTTTAGTGGATTTTCTCAAAAATAGTTAGGCTCCATTGGCAAAGAATGGTATTTTTTAGAAAAAATGAATCAATTCAGTTAGATGAAAACTGTATTTTTGATTTCTGATTTGTATTCGATTATTCATTTTTTTACTATTTATACAAATTACAAAATACCTATGCAATTATTATATTCTTAAATTCCTGTTTATATTTCAGATTTTTAGTTGTATGTAGTTATTATTGAACGAAAGTTTGTGCAGTCCATATAAAAACTGTTAGATGTTTTGTAAATTATCGATCGCTACAACAATAAACAAACAGAAAATTTCGAGAAAAAAAATCATATATATTTACAAGAAAGGTATTAAATTTTCGATTGGTTAGTCAAGGACTATTTCTTCAAAAATAAATATTTCGAGACAGCATAACATATCTGTAACCAAATTAAAAAAAAAAACGATATCCTGATTATCTAAATGGACGGTTCTATTAAAGGAGAAGTCAAATAAATAAACAAATAAATGTTCACTATCGATACTTAAAGAGCTATTGCAATTAATAAATTATTGTTAGGATTTTAAAGAAATATTTCGGTTAATTCGTAATATGGATGTGTATTTTATGCGGAATACTTTAAAGTTTCCAACCAAATTAAATCGGAAAGACAGCAAAATGAGACTAACATATCATACACTTATCATATATATCAAACAACATTAACATTTTTAGTCGCATTTTGTCCGAAAGACACTGTATCACGCACTGTATCGAAAGACATCGTTGGGGGATAATGGTGTATTTTGTTTCCGTTTCATAACTCCTAGAGTACGATTTTTGGAGGATATTCCCAGATTTTAGAGTTTTCGCGCCTCAGCTCCGAATTGTGTTAGAGGTTTGAAGATTTGTAAATTAATTGAGTTGCTGTTAGAGAAGTGCTTTTTGGGAGTCTCAAATTTCTTACCCTATCCCCAGCCATATCAATAAATTCAATTTTGTATTTTAATATAAATACGGCTTGCTGCACTCGCTTATTTTATTTTGTCCCCCTCATTCAATCAAGCAATGTAGCCAATTTAAATTTAATCGATGACTTAGCTAACAATAATCTTTCCAATGATACCAGTTCATTATACCTATTTGAAATGGAGATAAATCGAGTATTCGATAACTTTTTTGTTTTCTTGTTTCAATTACTAATGTTTTCCATAATTTTGAAATTGTATTTATTTTAATTATTAAATTGTCCGTCTGTATAAGAAAACACTCGCAACAAATCACCCAAATGTCCGTTGCTATCCTAAAACAGTTCCTAAGACTTCGAAATTCTATACCTCCTAAAACCCGTCAGCTCCTTGTACCCTCCCTCATTTTTCCCCACTTCGACTATGGCTGCCTTGTGTATCGCGGATTGTCTGGCGGGCTTGAGATGAGACTAAAGAGACTGATGAATTGCTTTATTTGATTCATCTTCGGAATCCCCAGAAGCTCCCATGTCTCCAGTTGATATGCCGAGTTAACGTTGCTTCAACCTGTCTTCGGACGGCAATATTTCCTAGGTTTCTATCTTTTCCGAACCTTCAAAACAAAAAGCCTCCTTATATTCTTGATCTGTTCACCCCGTGTTCCTCTGTACATGTTCAAAAGATCCTTTACCTTTCGACATACTTCATTTTGGAATTCCTTACCCAACTCCATTCGCAAATCTTCATCGTTAACCTCCTTCAAGCATCAATTATTTCTCCACCTCCTTAATTATCAATCTTCTGCATTTCTGTAAGTACTATAGTTATATATATATATATATATATATATATATATATATATATATATATATATATATATATATATATATATATATATATATATATATATATATATATATCTTAATTTATGCTTACTGTTTATAGTTTTATGTTTTATTCTATTCTATTCATTCGTATAGGCCACTAATGGACCACGCAAAGCGTCTACTTGATGTGAGATTTCCTAACACTTCTTTCATCTTCTCACTGTGTGCCTTCTTCCTTTCTTCAGACCATGTTGTTCCAGTCTTCAATTTCTTGGCCTCTCGGCTCACTTTCCATTTATGTACTTTTCGTCTGAATATCTGCCTATCTTGAATGTCTGAGTCTGTTATGCCAGCGTCTTTCAAGTCCTCTCTAACTTCGACTATCCACCTCATATTCTTTATACTTTCAGTGTATTCCAAGATCTGTTTAGTCAATCGGGTGTCTGGCATTCTCTTGATATGACCAAAGAATTGCAGTCGACGTTTCAACATATCGTGTATTATGTTAGATTTCTGTTCGGTCTCCTGTCCACTCCGCAACCGGAATCCTACTTCCGTCTTTTTTGGTCCTGATGATTCTTCTCTCCAGTTTCTTGATGTTTTCTAGTTCACCTTTTCGATTCATTGCCAAGGTTTCAGATGCGTATAGGGTTTCTGGTTTAATGACCGTGTTATAATGTCTCACTTTGGTGTTACGTGATAGGCATGACTAATTGTAGATGTTCCCAGTCTTCCAGGATGCTCTGGTCATCTTTTGTTGTCTCTGTTCGTGAGCGGCCTTCTCTATCCCATTGGCCTATATCATATCTCCGAGGTATTTAAATTTGTGAATCCTCTTGATATTCCCATATTTTGTTCTCATAATTTCCGGTGCGTCTTTCTGATTCGACATATACTCTGTTTTCTGGAAAGAAATCTGTAGTCCGATCTTTCCAGCCGTCTCAGTCAGAATCTCGATCTGTTTTTCTGCTGTTTCAATGTTGTCTGTAAGTATTGCAAGATCATCGGCAAACACCAGACAACAAATATCTATTGCCTTGTTCTTTCTTCCTAACTTAATGGGTTTGTGAAGTCCCTGCGCCTTCAGTTCCTTTTCCCATTCGCTGATCACTTTGTCTAGTACTATATTGAACAGTATTGGTGATAGACCATCACCCTGTCGTACTCTCGTTCTAATTTCGAATAAATGTGATAGTTCTCCCATGAACTTGATCTTGGATTTAGTGTCTGTTTGATGAGGTTCGTTGTCTTCTAGTCAAGGCCTCTCTCCTCTAGTTCTTGTATCAGTGCCAGCCTGTCTATAGAATCGTAGACCTCCTTGAAGTCTACGAAAGTACAAATGGTTTCTTTGCTTCGCATCGCTTGGTATCTCAAGATTGTTTTCAGATTGAGTATCTGTTCAGAGCAAGATCTTCCCGGTCTGAAGCCTGATTGGTATTCTCCTATTGTGTGTTCTAGTTGAGATTGCACCCTATCTAACAGGCACTGTGACAGAATCTTGTATGCAGATGACAACAGTGATACTCCTCTGTAGTTGTCTACGTTAGTTCTACGATAGAGGGTGTATGACTGCGCACTTCCAGTCTTCAGGCAGTTTTTCGGTTTCCCAAATGTCTTTTATTATCTTTGTCAATTCACTGATTGTCTTTGGCCGGAATTCCTTTAGTGACTCTGCTCCGATTCCATCTTCTCCTGCAGCTCTACCGTTTTTCATTTTCATGATTTGTCTCTTGATCTCTAATTCATCTGGTGCTTCTATATTATCATTTCTTCTGATCTGTTGTATCCTAGGGAATCTCTCTGTGGGTTCAGGACAATTGAGCAGTTCTTTGTAGTGCTTTGCTAGTGTTTCGCAGTTCTCTTTGTTGTTCAGTGCCAGTTCTCCATTATCTTTTCTGAAGCAAAGGTTCAGTGGTTGATATCCTGCAATTCTAGATTTGAATGTCTTGTAGAAGTCTCTCATATTGCATTTTTGAAAATCCTCTTCTGCCCCTTTTAATTGATCCGTTAATTGATTCTCTCTTAACCTTTCTGATGTCTTGTGTCGTTTGCTTCCTTGTCTCCAAGTATATTGATAGTTTGATTTATGTTTTGTCACTGTTCCACTTGTATGCTGTTCTCAATTGCCTTTTCGCATACGTCATTCCACTATGGATGTCCCTTTGTTTTGGTTAGAGGAATTTTCTCTTTAGCTTTCCTGGTTATCTTCTCCTTAAATTCCTCCCAGGACGTGGCTGTATCTTCTTTCCATTCCTCTTTTATCCCTGATGACTTTAGTTTTGTCATATCGAACTTCGGTATTCGTGAAGTCTTCTTTTTCCTTCTCCTTGGTGTCAGTTTGATTTTGATTCTCGTGAGGTAGTGATCGGAGTGATGTTTGCCCCTCTTCTAACTGATGATTTCTCTGTGGTTCTCGTGTGCGATTGCTACATGATCAATCTGGTATTCTCCTAAGGTTTGATTTATTAAAATTTATTTAAAGGAATTCTCCTTTATGTTTTATTATTATTATGTCTATTGTTTGTTAGTTATTTTCTATTGTTAGTAGATAGGTGTACATATATATTTAATTATGATATAAATGTCTGTAATCTCCTTTATTTCATTTTACTATTTAACTTTTCTTAATTATTTACTGTATGTAAGCTAGACAAATAGTACTAGTATTGAACATTTCTGTTATTCTAAGGGGACTAAAAGTCCCAGAATAAAATTTATTAGCATTCATTCATTCATTCACTACCCCGGGATAAGACATTACTGTTTCATTCATTCCGTATTTAAATAAAATGTCATTATCATGGTCCAAGTGATAAGTTCTTCCTTTATTTTCCTTGAATTATTATAAATTACATAAAATAAACGGAAGAAGTAAACTAAAATAACTCTGAAAGTATAATAGTATTTTGCGAGAATTGGCTTAATGACATAATTAATGAAGTAACAAAATTAATGAATCCAGAGTACTTTCGAGAAAGACCTCCGAGTCAATAGCCAGGAATCATTTTTAAGAAAACAATTGTTGGTTTCTTTCACTTATGGGTACAAAGGCGTTTGGGAGGGAGGGAGGTAGGGAAGAGCTGAGAACCGAGGGCCTGCCGAGGAAAAGATAATTCTATGAGAAAGGGAGTTTCCTTTTTATCTCGGCTCACTCCCTCCGTAATTACCTTCTTCTCCTTCTTATCTCTATAAACAGAGACGAATGCTTCTACAGCCATCCTTAAATCGTCTCTTTATTTTTATCTCTTTCAGCTTATCTTTAGCTCCTTTTGTGTATTCCCTCTACCTATTGTCTCCTTTCATCTCCCCCTCCAAGCTGATAAAGTATCAAAATTATAACGGATTCAAACAATGGCTAAACCCTATTATTATCCCCTAGTAGAGGATAGGGCTGTTTATAAGCGGTAATCAACGGGGTTTTAGCCAAAATTACTCCCGACTATCGAGCAGTATAGGCGATTTCTAATTTATGGGTGTATTTTATGCGAACAAATCCTATTAGCAAAAGGATTTTAAACACTATGATGTTCCTTGGAGTAATACTTTATTGCTGAGGATGTCCCTTGGGACAGAATAGCGGAACCTCAAGAGCATTGATTCTCTACAGAAGACAAAGCCTTTTAAATAAAATTTCAATGGGGGAATAAGAAAATAGGAATGAATATAAAATACTCTTGTTTTCTTATTCATATTTAATATTCCGCTTTGATTTAGCCACTTAAAATGCCTCTCCTTCAAAGAAGATACGATCTTTTTTCCCTATTATTTCTATTGACTTTTTTTAATTTCCATCTGAGAGTAAGCTTCTTGGCTTTGTTACGTCTACGAAAAGTATCTGTTTATGAATACATTGGCGTTTGAAAGTGTCACATTAAAAAACTGTACTCCTTTCACACTACATACATTTTATATGAGAATAATTTTAATAAAATTATTATCATTAATAAAAAATGAAAATACATTTTTATTTAAAGTGAAATAAACGATAAGCAATTTTTACTTTCCTTGCGACCTAGAAAAGGAAGGTATTGTGCTCGAGCCAAAACTTTGATGTGCAGATTTCAACGGAACTACGCGCTCTCTGAGTCCGAAAAACGCATTTTTGGCCACTGATTTTTTTGTCTATGCTCCGATTTTCTCTTTGAACGGGAGGACCGATGTTGTTCGTTTTGGTTCTACAGGATTTCACCATAGGTGTAGACAGTAGCGCCAAAACGGATCAAATGATTTTGATGAAACTTGTCAGTCTTCTACCTAAAGCCTAATAACTATTCATATATGTATATTACATCCTCGAGAAAGAGCAATAAAAAAGTTGTGATGAAAAGAAAAAATAATTTGCGCATTACTCAAAAAGTATACATTTTATAGAAAATAGTGATTTAAAAGACACTTAAATTCCTTACAAAACAGAAGAAAAAAAAATCATCAAAATCGGACAACTATAAGCAAAAACACAGCGTATTGAACTTTGAAGTCACACATGAAAACCCATTTACTTTTTTTTTCATTTTTTAATATAACTTGAAAGCTATACATCTCCCGGATAATCCCAGATGATCATTTGAAAGATAATTACCAAAATGGTCTGCAAAGCTAAAAATAATAATAACAAAAAACCTTATCGGGCCAATATTAGCAAAAGATACAGCAAAAAATTTGTGCATTGGACTTTGCATCCAAAGAAGTAAGAGAACTCGTACGAATGGGCAGATCAGATATTTTTTATCTGCTCCAGGTCTCATCTCAGTAAAAGTAGTTCAGCGTATCTCTTAGCCACCGCCTCCAATGGTTTCTGAAAGTCAGAAGGTTCGTGTTGTGAATCAGGCCTTTGGTGGAAGTTAGAGTTATCGTAATATTCTTGGGCAGCCTGAAATTGTTGGGACGTCCAAGTCCTTATTTACTAGTTCCAATGAACAAAAAAAAGTATGATATCCTTTAAGGATACAAAACTAAAGAACCAACCAATATGAATTATCACCAGTCAATATGAATTATCCAGCATGTTTCAAAATAGTTATTTATCCAACTAATATTAAAATATAAACAATATTATAATTTTATTATTTTTTATTTTAAGTAATGATAGTGCGCAATCAAATATTTTTCAAAAATGTACCGCGATTGCAAAATTTAGATAAATAGACTTCCCATCAAAACATATTTTGGATACGGAAGCGGCTAAACAGCTTCTAACTCTCCATCATATCTTTTGGATCTAAATTAACGTAGATCTATGTACAGACATCTACGATATCTTGTCCTCCTGTGGCATATAAATAAATAAATGCCATGAACCAGTAGCCAATTGAGATTCCTGCAAAGCAATCCACTGAATATTAAGCATTTAACCATTAAGATAAACTCTCTTATCATACGTCTTTCCGTCGATCAATGCATTATCTTCTCTTATAAGCATATTTCGAAGCAAACAGAACACGACAGAAAACAGAGTACGTAGAAGAAAAGTATACAAATTAGAGCGGTAATTGCGCAAGGTTTCTCGTTAAACAGAAGAGAATTGGCTTAAAGTAGACATTTAGCGTGGTAGGCTGCTAATTTGGAGGCACTTACCGCCCCGGGTACCCTACGGCCTAATCCAATAGCCTCGTCCCTCCAGAGCCGTCAGGAATTACAGTTCCTACTTCCCTTGTTATATTGGGCTCTGTCTCTGTCCGGTTGGGTTCTAATGGAACCAACCAACCGTTGTCAAGTAGTCAAGTAGGTCAAGTATTTTACATAAAAAACAAAATTTTAAGGGATTGGCCTCATCCGATAAAGATTGCAAGGTGACTGAAGAGCTGGGACCTTATCAAGTGACAGTGATAGTTTAGAACATGAAAGTGAACAATCTCTTGCAAAGAAAGAGAAATTAGACTATGACACGCAATCAAGTGATTCAAGTCAAGAGGAAGTTAATTATAAATTTTTTAAATGCAACAATTTCGGTATAAATAAATTAAATATAATTTATTATTAATAAATCTGTTTCCTGTAAAAATCAATATCTTTGTTTTTTGTAATAAAATTAAAAAAACTATAATTATACATACACGTTAAATATGTATAATTTATATATACTTATACCCATTTGCTTCAATTACGCTGTTACTCGCGCGTAGAGTTATTTTCTCACAAAATACGATTTGTTACTTTCGGAATACAATATATCTCTTAATCGGAACGATAATGCGCCATTATATCAATAAATTTATTTTTAAACTGTCCATTAGAAGGTATTACTAATTCGGGGAAAATACAACTAGGAGTAAGCCAGTGGTTTTTAAATAAAGAAAACTGAATATTTTGTTTTTGATTGTCATATTTTTTTATTATGCCATATTTATTTCCTTTAATAAGCCATCCTTTCATGCACATCTTCTATACATTAATAGTTTCAATAGTCCCGTGACGACTCATTTTTTTTTTCCTCCTCGATATTTCGAGAGCGGGAGTCGATAGAGGTGCTGTTTATAAATTTTAGCGATTAAGCATTTTCAAAAAACGACGTCGAATATAATAGTATGTATGTATTTATATGTTGAATATATATATATATATATATATATATATATATATATATATATATATATATATATATATATATTAAATAATAATAATATATAAATAATATATTTATATATATGTTGATTAAATATATATATATATATATTTAATATCCTTAATATCAAATTTCCTTGATCCAATGAGATTGAAATAGATAAATGCAACATCTAATAATAATAAGATAAATATAGGGAACGTATATATACAGAATCATAACAAATATACACAGCGTAACCTTTATGCCACCAGAAGACTGTGGCTAATGGGAAAAGAAAATATTGTCAGTTGGCTCCCAATTACTGAGGGGAAGGGGAGGGAGCTCGGGGCGGTTCTCTTGTACTTTCCTTCTTCTTCCTTTTTCCTTCGATCCTCCTTAAGGTGAAGTCTATTCTTCTTCGAGCAAATAATTATCAATTTACGCAAGTTCTTACAGATTTAAACAAGTTCAAAACATTCGTTATTGCACATTGAACGTGTTAATACATTTTACCTAACATCCAAAACCATTTCTGACAAGACTATGCAATTGTACTGCCAATTACAAATTTAATGGTATTCCATCCTTGGGACAGCACAATCTTTCATACAGTGGAAACATTCTGATAAAAAATCCCTCTAAAATTTTTATGAAATTAATATACGTAATGGCTTGCTAATATATTGTAATGGTCAATATTACCAATTCATATCATGATATACTTTAGACTAACATCAATAACAAAAAGTATAGTAGGTGGTAACCAAGGTTCCATACTAGTCCCACGTCTGTACTATATGTTAGAAAAAAATATAAAAATCCAATTTATATACAACATATATAACATGTTAGCGCGAAACTCACTTGAGTTAAATCACTTAGTGGATTTTGCGGAAATGAACGCAAGGAATGAATCTTAAATCAAGCATTGCTGACTTAATACACGACTTTGGAAGCATTCATCTTTAAAAGAGGACTTGGAAATTTATAAGCATGCATTATGAAAAAGCCCAATTCATGATCGATCACGATCAAAATAGGCATTATCCTAAAATGATAGGTAAAAAACATGAAACACTGATATAACTCAAACATTTATACATTTCTATATAACTTCTTGTAAAATTTAATACTCAAACATATACCAATTGAGACGAATGATTCTTACTCAAGATGATTTACATATACGAAAATGAGAGGGATCAATAAAATGATTTTATTCGACTTTCAGAAACTAAGAAGTTACATCTAAACTTTTCGATCAGAAGTAATTTTTTTTTTTTTTCATATGGCTAAAATTGTTACTTTTATTCTTTATATACATATTCTATAAGTGTTTTAATTAATTGTTGTAATTTTCTATTATCTGTTTATATTAAATAGTTATAGTTCGTGTCTAAAGGAAGGAAATTATTATTATTTAAGTTATCTATCAGTAAATGCACCAGTGAAACTTTGCATTTATAAACATCAAAAGACCCTTTAGGTTGTTACATCGAAAAATTAAGTTTTACAGTATTAAGTGGCATTACTTGACGAGCCTGAATGTAAAATCACTTATGTGCTTCCTTTTTCAAGTAAGAAAAAAAATAATCGAAAAATGCATGTTACTGGTGCAAAATATACCAACTTATTGATGTACATATACGACATACCGATTAATAATTAAATAAAAAATACTAGCTATGCCGACACCACTATTACCATGAGAAACTAAACTCCTGTCAGTCAACCTAGCATTACAACCTCAACAACATACGAACCTAGTGCAAGCTACAACTTACGTATTTTATTTATCACATACGAAATTTTCAGGAAAATCTTTTGATATAATTTAGCAGAGGTAGAGTGTTTTGGATAAGCTTCCGGTTATTTGTTTTATTAATGCATTATTATTATCCAATAATTACAAATACAAATAATAAGTATTAATAATAATAAACCAATAAATATTTAAACAACATTATCTGCTGTTCTCTTGTCTATTATTGTCACTTTCATACATATACCAGAAAACAGACTCATTTCAAAGTGGTTTTAATTCTCTACAACGTTTACTTCAATAGTTTTCTAAAAAATTGTTCCATCAGAAAAATTTGGATAAAAACCGTGATGAATGCCCGATATGATATCGTCTTAAAATTTCATTTCCTATCAGAATGCGTAAAAAAAATATCCCATTCCATTTGGAATTCCAGGGTTGCGTGCATTATAGAAGAACTGGAGAAGGCTACGGAAGCGGCAATGTCATAAAATGATATTTCATAATTCATAATAAAGAAACACCGAATTTCATCTCGTTATTCCAAATGCTCTGGAATCTGCAAGGGAGGGAGGGGGAAATGTCCGTTGGGACACCCTGTATATGTATTTTATTTCATTTCATTTTTTACTTAATTATTTTGCTGCTCATTTATCTATTTTTTAATTTTAATCCTGTCGTTTATTCCAGTAGTATGTTCGAAATATGTTTTTTATTTGTATTCTTATTTGTTTTAGTTTTTATTAGTTTTCTTTTTCTTGATTTTGTACTAGCATTTACATTTATAAAAGGCCATTTCATCAATGAAAAGGCAAACTTTACAACTCATACATATAATGGTACTAAGCTATTTTGCATTGAGCATTATTTACCACTGTAAATAAACTCGGCTTCCATAGGACTACTAAGCAATATAAACAAAAAAATTTTAAAAAATTCATAATATACAGATATGTATACATTTTTTTTATATAAGTTTGTATATTTTACGTCGGATAAAAAGAAATTGAATTTATGTATGTATTATAGGTTGAACCATTGAAAGCTGGACAGATAAAGGATATCAGTATCAGACCCCTTGGGATAAATTTCCACCCTTTGGTGCTGTGTAGCCAGGATGGGAAGAAAGGGCGTTCCAAGACATAAATTAGATACAGGCTGAGAGCCGTCAACTCCAGAAAATACAGCTGTGAATTTTGGCATACTTTCCGTTATTAGCAGAGCTTAATTTAATCATTATTGTTATTTTATATTCATCTGCCGGACCAATATAAGTTAGACTTCCCTGATGACCGAGTATTTATCAATTCCATGATTTAACTCTGCAATTTAGAAAATTTTAGACATATACATTTTTAAAAACTGATAAGCTGTATTTCATGCCAAAAATTTTACACTGGGATACAATATTTGTATTATATTCTTTTATAAAGAATTGTATAAAACAGGTTGAAAAACTTTTATTGATTCTTATAGGATTTCTTAAATTCAGATATAAGTGTCATTTTCAAGATAAATGCAATTTTACACAGTTTATAAATAATTTTGACCAAATACCACAGCTTGTCTTATTAAGAATGCATTGTGATAATATTGAAATATTGCATTCTAGTTTGATTATCCAAGTGTGATTTTTGGTCTCCTAGACTAAAAAAAGATTCTTTTAAGAAAAGATTGATATTTACATCTTATGTGGGTTAAGCAAATGGAAAGAGTGCAAAAAAAATATATAAACTAAAGTAAAATCGAGCGAAATTTATTTTCATGCAAAAATAAATAAACTCATATTTATTTTGTTTCTGATATTTCAATTATGTAAATTATATTTGTAATTTACATGAAGGTAAATTAAAATTTATGTGAATTCTACAAATATGTCCATAGCAGACTGACTTGCAACATGAACCCCATAGCGCAAACACATCCTAATACGAACCCGTACAATCCACGCCAATGACATTCCAGACGGTTGCCTAGAAAATAGTTAAGTTGATCGCTATCGGATGAACTCAGATTTGCTTATTTGTAAATAATTTGTTGATGGCAAATTAATTACTGCCAAACTATATATATATATATATATATATATATATATATATATATATATATATATATATATATATATATATATATACATATATATATATACAATCGAGACCAAAAAACCGGCGCCCTTGGAATTTCACGTAATTAAAGAAATATTATTTTGTTTGAACCAGCTCATATTCAAGCCAGCTTAGTTGGGTTTACATTACAATCGTCCTTTGCACTAGCCCATCTAGGATTAGAGACTATGTCCAAAGATTACAAATAAACTTAATGAACGAAGCATATTACCTTACTTCTTCATTTAGTTCATTGGTTCATTGGAATTTAACAGTTTTAATTTTATAAAGAATTGTCTAATCGTTATGATGCATAGCTTCCGAGATATAAATGAAAATCCGAAAAAAAGGGACCTCCAAACTGCGCCTCCACCCTCCGCCCGCCCCCAACCGGCAGAAACTTTTAGTGTGTTGTAAAGGACACTCCAGTGAATATCTGTGCCAAAATACTTAACTATTGAATTATTTTTTCTATTTTTCTCTTGTTGCCTGGACTAGAAGTTATTGAACGTGGAACGATATTGAAAATTCTTTTCATATCCTATATGAATATCAAATGCCATGCACATATAAAATATAAAAGGAAAGCTGGGATACTTGAACTATATTCAGTAAAACCTCTAGCTGAAAGAAAAGAAAAAAATTACTCTCCCTCTTCTGTGATAATCGAACCCGCTTTGTTGCAGTTCAGACGTATCTGGCCAAAGTGGAACCGAGACCCGTACGGCCAGAAGGAAATACATAACGGACTGTAGCCAACACTTTTTACCATGAGTCCCTCTCTTTTTATTCGCTTAATCTTTTCAAATCCAACCTCCCTCTATTCATATCAAATCTCTTTGTCCATTCTTTTTTTATTTTATTTTTTTTCTGTTGGCCTTTTGTCTTGGTGTTATTTAAATCCGTACCGAACTTATCCTTGTGTTAAATTTCTTTCATTCTTTATGCTTTTAGCTGTTTCATACCCATTCTTTTACATATGGCGGAGTCCCTCTCATTTTATTGCTAGCCAATGTATTCTGGTAGCGTGATTTACGACAAAACTAAATAACAACTAGAATAAGTCGCAAAGTTTATAATAGTAAAGGAAACTAATGTACATGATTATGAGAAAAATATGGCCATGGATGATTCCAATCCAACAACTGCATATTCTTGTTTTTGTGTTTTTTTTCTGAACAAAGTGGAAAACAATGAGAAATGCCGAAGCACACTTCTCGAAAAAGAACTTGTGATACCTCAAATATAAAAACAAACTAAGATAAAAAATGAATATTACAACAAGTCGACCTGTCCTGGCTTGGGCCGACTTTTCCTGTTGCGCAATTCTTTCCAGCTGTATCATTGTTGAATATAAATGCATGGTAATATTCACATTCTTTACCCATTTTGCCAGTAATAATTTTAGAACGTGATGAATATTCTATGTCTGGTTCATAATCAAATGCAGGACGAATGAACGATGATCGGATTAATGCGTGTTATATTTGCATCCGCTTTCGATTTATGTAAAACGTAATAAAACACGCGCATAACATTACAACAGCGCTACCTTATAAATATAGAATTGGTTTATAACATGACTACAGCGCTATATTTCGGATACTAGCATAGCTATTAACCACCGTCTCGAGCTCACAAATATATTTTGTGAATATGACATTAATCGGTCAAGTCATTCAGATTTTACGCGATCACAAACAGAAGTGCTTATGATTATGTATTTAAAGATTTTGTAGTAAACTTAGATTTTTTTAATAATTAATATTTGAAGTTTAACGACCACAAAAAAAAAAAAAAAAAAAAAAAGGAAATGCACCGATACAAGTCAAAGTTTAAAACCCATGCACCTAGCATCCGTAACTTCTATTAATAAAATAATTAATAATTAATAATTGACGCTAAGATAAAAACATATGGCATACTGAAGCTTGATTTATATGCCAGGCATAACGAACCCCTTAATACATTCTTAACGGATCAATTGGTTGTTAGATTTTAGTGTAGTATTATCGATATCTATCAGAAGAAAGGAAGAGCGAGCCTGTGATGGGCAAAATCAATGCCGCAAGATGCAGTGGGGTATCTTGAACGTCCGTGACAGGAGGTCAACCGCATTGGATAGAGCCGCCTGGCGAAGGACCTACACAGGATTGTAATGCCATATTGTATAGTACTTTCGATAAAAAGTATCGAGATATCAACAATTTACTGTCCGAGCACTTTGAAACGCGGTAAAAAAAAACAACTACTTTTACTCTATTATTTTATCAGATTGCATATGGGAGTCATTAACGCTTTTTAATGTTAGACTTAGAATCTCTTTGAAAAATTTGACGTGCATCACTGCCGAGAACTCAAGTTGAGAACTTTCGACTACCCTAAGGATCGTGAATATTTGTTATGTTGTTTATCGTTTTTTTTTGTTGTTTTTTTGGCAATTGTACCTACATGAACTCGAAAGTGCACTTAGTATTGAATTAGTAGAAATTCTACTAACCGAAAGTTAGTAGAAATTATATTATATAAGTGGAGATATATTTAATTTTACAAAAGTAAAAGTTAATAAGAGAATTTGATTAAATCCATTCGTTCTCAGCCCACCACCTGATCTTATTAAAAAGAAACCCCTAATTGAACAGACTTGGTTTACAACTTTAATTATACGCCCTTTATTAGAGTTTTGGAGCTTTTTTATACTCTGATGTTTCGTAATACAGGAACAGAATAAAGCGCATTTTTAGGGAATTTATGGTTATGTGGGGTCACACCCCTGGGTTCGATTGGGCGATGGAGCTAAGCATGACAAAGCTTTGTGGTTGGCCAACTGTAATGGGCGCCTTTCTTCCAGCAGCTCGCTCGAATAAGCATGATCAAATGAAACGTTAACGGAACCCTATAGAAAAGTTAGTTCCCGTATTATTCTTTAACAATAATTAGCTAACAATTAAATTAGTTAGAGAATTTGTAATAATAAAAAGATTAAAATAAGAAAACGAAAAAAGATTAGGTTTTAATTTAAGTATTAACTATTAAAATATCATGTGATAAAATCAAAAAAGCATTCACCAAATTACATATATATATATATATATATATATATATATATATATATATATATATATATATATATATATATATATATATATAATAAACGGTCCTGTCTAAGGTCTAAATAGTTAGTTTTATCAATTAACGTTCACATATAATTTTTTATCAATTATTAAAATACATACCACGAAATATTAATTTTTGTTAAATTTTTTTAATCCATCTCTTCAAAAAAATTCTTGCAGGCTAATCTGCCCAAGTCTTCTGTTAATACACATAAATATTAAACCTATTGCACAAATAAATAAATAAAATTAGATACACCAAATTTTTTAACTGTTAATATATAATATCTAATTAGTTCTATAAAATATTTTATCTTTTCTTAGTTAATCTTTTTACTATTTCACTTTTAATAGAAGGCTTAGGCAGATTAGCCTTCAAGAATTTTATTGAATGGATAGTTTTTAAAAAATTTTTAGCAAAAACTTACATTTTGAGGTACGTTTTAATTATTGATAAAAATGTATATGTGAATGTTAATTGATAAAACTGTATTTTAACAGATTACCCTGATAATGCCATGATGTACGAGACGTTGATATAGGAAATAAAATTATTGAGCCAAATCCGATCTTTTTGGCTGTATTGAATTAAATATCCATCGCGAGCAAGGGGGAGTTAAGGCTCCAGAGTGCAACAGTATTAGCCTTAATATCCGGCTGTGTACAATATTATATATATGATATTATTATATTACATAACATAATAAAACTTAATGTTATACATAATTTTTTTTTGTTTCAGATTTCCTTAAGTTTTTAAAATTATTATTTGATTTTTTAAACTCTATTGGGTAACCTCTATGATTAAATATCGCATTCAGCGATTTATTGATAAAATAAAAATAAAGTATGTATAAAATAAGGCATGAGAGAGAACCAGAAGTTGTATTTTATAAGCATAGAGTTCAGGAAGGAGATTGGTTTAGGAGATCTCTCGTTCAGCTCCTTTTTAAAGCCTGAATTATTAAAGGATAAAAACAAAATTAGATTTATTAAGCGGAAGAAAATCACTTTGCAGATTACCATGAATTTATGGCTATAAACAACGAAAATAAGAGTAGTATGAAGGCAGAAAACTTGTAATTTTCAAAACGAGTTACGAACTTACCAGCGTGGTGTTTCCTCAACAAACATTACTGACAAAACAAACATTATTTCAAACCAATCTTGGATAAGTTGATAATTCGAGACTGGGTGGAGTTGAGAGAAGAAATAGTCGTATATTTGAGGAGGGTGAAGTTGGGCAACGACATAGGGAACAGAAGATCCACCGAAAGAGATCGAACGAACTAAACTTCCTTAACTCTCTCTCCCGGTGCCTGGGAGAGTTTACACTCTTCAGGGGCCTTTTCTGTGTAAATTCCTTCAGCATCTCCCCTTTTAATTAAATCCTTTTCCTGAAATATTTCCACCTTTTCCCAACCGCCTTCGCTTAGGGAAGTTTCAAATAAAATAGAGATTAGACGGTTACAAAATTTACGGAATTCCATTATAACTATTCTTCAGATATAGTGATATTATCATCCCCTTCTCAATAGATTATAGGAGTAGTTAGCTGATAGCTGATTAACTGAGTAGTTAGCTCACACTAATAAGCATTTTAAATATTAATGTAAAAAGCTTTGATTGTTATTAGGAAAATATGAAACCTGAATACCCTTAATCAATAGATAACTAAATTATACTATCAACGGCCAAAATTTTCTTTAAAAAAACTCCCAGCTGCCTTAGTTAAATGAAGTGTATAAAATAGCGCAACTGTTTTTATCGAGATAATTCACAGATTCTAGGGTTACTTTATCACCAAAAACAAATTTTTGAAAATGTCGTCCAGTTGTTGTCTTTGTCCCCTTCTTCAAAGAGATAGTTGTTCATTCTTAAAACATACATTTCATTTTTCGTTTCAACAGTTCTGGTGGATAAAAGATTAAAATTAAAATAAAATCGCAAAAATAAAAAGTAAGTGGGCTAACTCCACCACTCACCCTCGGGGTTTAAAAGACGTAGTATTATTTAGAATGAAAGTTATGTGAATTGCAAGGAGGAATATCTAATTATAAAATAGCACTCTCGCGGATGAAGATGATCATATGTTGCAAATTACATTGTGAGCAGTGACGTCATCAACCCAACTCTATTATTGTTCAACTTTACTTGCTTTCTGTATTTTCACCTCAAGTCCACATCTAAGATAGTCCTATTACTTTTTATTATTTTATTTTGTAATATTTGCTACACGGAATCGAGATTCGTTCTCGTATAGCTGTTAATGAACGAGCTGATTGTCTTAGAACACAATTAGCATTAAAAATTTTAGTTTTTCTTACTTTGTTGTCATTGATTTTTATCTTTCTCTTTAGTTATCTTTATCTTGATTACTCAATATTGGGTCTTGCCCTCAGGCATATTTTAATAATGTGCTAAATCTCAGGAAGAGCATAAATTGTGAATTAAACTGGACAAGAGACAGAAAAGAAAACAACTTAACAAATGACTTGGACTGTTATCCAGATAACTAAACAAACATTCCAAATTAACGTTAAAAAACTAACCATTCATAAATGATACTAGATCTTTTTATGGGATAGATATAAGGGGATCTGTCAAAACCTTAGACAGATACGTTAATTCAATCGTTCAAATTAATAGAATTGTGAAAAATAGAGGACGCGCCATTCTATGTCAAAAATGTCTTATGTCATTATGTTCATAATGCATGTTCATTTTTTTTCGGTTTTAATTAATTCAAAAACCATAACTTCTAGATTTTATGAAAGAATCGTGATGTAATTTCGAATACACTGTTCTTCCGTGCCTTTTCCTAAAAAAGATTAAAATAAAAATACAAACATTTTATGATAAAAAAAAAATTGGAAGTTTTCAACAATTAAAAACAAAATCAAAACAAACTATTATATTCCCGCTAGGTAAAAGGTATCCGTGAATTTCCTCAACCCTCAACCTACCTGATTTTTTTACTCCGTAGACTCCACCCCTTCCGGCTACTCCATTACCCACCCCTGCTCAATTTCCTTATCACAATGGTACCAACATTTCTCTCTGATCTCCCTCAGCTTATGCATCCCCCTCGGTAATATACTTTTATTGCCCGACCAGATCAAATAACCACGGCATGTTGGGATAAATTGAGCCGAATGAAATTTATTTTTAAATTTTTCTGTCCTTCGTTTATCTATTTCATAATGAGAATTTTTTTATTTATTATTATTATAAATGTGACGAGAATATTTCTGATAGTGTCGTTGATTTTTTAATGCATATTATCTACAGGAAAATTGAAAGGACCATCTGATCAACTGTTCGCATTTCCTTTCACTATTCTACGGTGGTCTATGACATCATATTGAATTTTCGAAAAAAAAAAGATTGTTGAAGAAACCTAAAGAATATTTAAAGATTGAACCTAATTTTGTAGGGCGATGTGGGGTAAGTACGTATTTGTCTCGTTAAATCCAAACCCTTAAATAGCAAGAGCTGCATGAAGCGTAAACACTGATGTATCAGAAATCAGCCACGAAAGTTCAATAAGATGAAGTATAACGAGTTGTAAAAATATTAGTTTCAACCTGTTGATAAAGTTGTGTATTTCAACTTTTGCTGTACAGCTGTATCGGTGTTTATTTTTTTCAACCGTAAGCAGAGCCTACAGAAGCTGCTCATCGAAATATCTTGTGATATACACTTCTCCTTGACAGTTTTAAGTTTTTTAAGCGCTTGTCCGCAGTCACCCAGCATATCATGATGGCAGGGACAAGTGCAGACCTCTGTTATGTGACAAGTATGAGCGGTGTATACTTTGCCTTATCATCAGAAAAACAAAACAAATCATGTTTTGTCGAAGCAACTACGGACTAGCGAATTAAAAAAAATTATCATTTTCAATACATTTATTCAATCATATCCCACATCCCACTTTCATAACTCAATGAAAATTTTAAAATGTGAATCTTAGACAAGCTTTAACTTTTTTCTATTATTATGCCATGATAATAATCTTCAGCTCCATATATATATATATATATATATATATATATATATATATATATATATATATATATATATATATATATATATATATATATATATATATATATATATATAGATGTACAAAACCCCTCGCTTTTAAAGGACCATGACAAACCATGGACTGTAGTCAGTAAGATATGCAATGCCTAAATTAATTTGCATATATTCTAGTTTGCCCATTTAGTTTGATTTCGACGCATACGAAACTTTATTTTATTGTTGGTATTAATATTATTTTTTTATATAATTTCATCGTTACCAATAGCTGATATAACCACGAAATCTTAAGTTACATCGATGTTGATATTTTTATTTTATCGCATCATATTCTATAATTATCTATTGTGAGCGTTTTGAACGATTTATAGGAGTTCAAAACATTATTTGTTACGAAAAAAATGGTTTATTTATGTTTCTTTTTCAATCTCTATACGATTTTTTTTTTAAATTGGAGTGTTGGGAGAAAGGAAGAGACCCGATCTTTGGGCACATCTCCATTTCAAGAGATTCCGGAGGAGAAAAAATTCAGTAGTTCGAGAATTAAGGAATATTATTTGTTTAATATTGGGGCTCACCAGTTGTTTTGCACTTTCAGTATGTTGACTTATTATTTATGTTCGGTTATCCCTTAATTATATTGATGATAAAAATGACATTTATATTATTACTAGGATCGCCCAGTGGTCGAAATTCTACCAGAAAAACAAAATATTATTTTTATGATTTATCTATACGATTAAAAGGAACATAGAAAATATCACACGTACCATCAAATATACAATACGATTTTTACTTTCCTACAATCTACTTTTACTAGATAAGAAAATTTTCGATGGGCAGGTTTCAACAGATCTATGGGTTTCAGAGCACATTTCAGAGGAGTAGGAAGTCCTCCCGAAAAAACAAAAAAAAAAAAAACGCATTTTGGTCATTGTTATTTTTATGTGTATGGCATTGACACGATTATCTCTTGAACGGATGGAACGATTTTTTTTTTTTTTTATCGTTTTGTACGGATTGGTCTTCTGATGCCTGCGTACCAAATCGGGCACTCTGTGCGCCAAAGCGGCTGCGCAATAGCCGAAAGACTTGTTCTTATATAGATTGTAGCGCCAAAACGACTCTAACGATTTTAATGATACTTGCATAAATCTCCCCATTATACTCCTTTAATATTCCATATGGTGTATATCTCCGATGAAAAGCAGGAAAAAATGTTTCAAAGAAAATAAATCCTTATTTGCACATAACTATTTAAAACGTTTGAAAGGCAATTAAATTATCTATAAAATAAAAAAGCCATCAAGGTCGCACCATTATTAGCAAACACAGCGTATTGACCTTTGTAGCCATGTTTATAAAGTATTCTGTGCTTGTTGCTATTTTAGTTTTTCGAATGACTTGAAAATTATTCATCTCCCTAATAATTCTGATGCTCATTAGCAAAGATTCATCAAACAGTTTTCGCATTAGACTTGCCACCCAAAGCGTGGACATACCAGATATTTATATTTTGGCTCTAATATTTTTTAGTGCCAAAATTAATTTGAAATAAGACTCCTTAGGAATGATCTAAAACTACTCAGAAAATTAAAAAAATTACCTAATTATTTAACATAACTAAACAATATATGAGCCAAAATATAAAAATAACATAAGATATTTGATAGCACATAGGATATTATCTCGTGACACTTACGATATGTCCATATTTAGTTTCTGATGATATATAATATCAAATTTTATGTTTACTAATAATTTAATATTGTGTAAATTTATATTTATTTTATCTTATTTATATTTACATTATTTTTTAATAACCTACGGTATTCTCGTTACCACACTTAGATTCTTCAATTAAGAATCAGCCAAGACTCCTGACAGACTGATTAATGCATGTAATATAATATGCTGAATTATTCATTCAAATTTTTGTTGTAATAAACATATTTTTTATTTCGTATCATAGTGTCTGAATCCAGAAAAAAGAAGTCAGTAAGAATATAAAGTAAAAGCACTCAGCACTCATTTATCCCGACTCGCAAGGCAACAAATACGCACGAGTAAGCAACTCAAATGACATCTATACCATATTGGTCTACATAATTAATTCTTTGATGATAGATCAAAAGAGTTTTGGGCTAAGTTTAAAAGCAGAAATTCGTGGTAGTTAACAGAGTGCATTTTGAAGCCCCTCCACTGGCAACAAGAAAGAAATTAATACACAACGCGTCACGAGAAAGTGGGAATGCACACATTAACGTAATTTACGAGTGTCTGAAGTTGCCTTTGGATTTTCCCACTCGAAATGTTCGGAACTAATTTTACAGCCTACTATTCTGAGCACGTGCCTGTGTTTTGCTGTGCCTTTATGCTCGGCTCTAATGTACATATTTCAACTTACTTCAGGTTCATAATTTTGAAAGTTACAATATAATGAAAAGTTCATAATGTCCATGCACAACAGAAATTGCCATGGATTAAATCTAAGACCGAAATTCATGTGCAAACTATAGAGCTTAGAATAGTACCTAATATGCATACACTTATATAATACTTTCGCTCTAGTCTGTTTTTTATAAAGCAAAAGGGCAGAAAAAGGGAACTAATATTTTTTTAAATTTTAAATATGCATAAACGATAAAATTAAATGAGTGAGGTAATACAGGGTAAGTGCGTAATCGTTTCGTTAAATCCTAATTCTTAACTTCTAAGAACTGCCCTTTTAGCATCAAGTCTAAATTCTGATATGTCACAAATCAGCAACGAGAGTTCGTTAACAAGTTGTAAAGATATCAATTCCAGCTTGCTGATTAAGTTAGATCTTTCAACTTCTGATGTACAGCTGTCGGTGTCTATCCACCACGAGGCCTTATTTCTTTTTTTTTTTTCTTTTTTTTTTATGGTAAGTAGAACCATCGGAAGCAGTTCTTCAAAATTCTTTATAATTTACATTTCTCCTTGACAGGTTTGTAGGCTCAAAGCGCTAGTCCGTAGTTGCCTCGGCAAAACATAATAATAAGGGTAAGTGCAGATCTCTGTTGTAGGACAAATCCATGTGTCCTACTATCATGCTTTGCCAGGGCGCATTGAAATAAAATTTCTTTGTCTTGACACTTATTGAATTATGCTTCACATTCCACTTTGACGACTGTCACTGAAGGTTTAAAATTTGAATCTCAGACAATTTTGAACTTTTTTCGATTATGTATAATCATATAATAATCATCCGGGAACGAACTATTTGGCACTTGCCACACAGGCCTAGTGTTTGAATAATGATTCTTAAAAATATCTTACCCGCACTTGCCTTTTAATCTCATTAAAATTGACGTGATTGGAATATTTAAACATAATCATCTGAGGAATATTAAAAATAATAAAGGGACAATCTAGCTTCAAAAATAAAGATTTTACAGTGCAGCAAAGTCGTACTTTGTAAAATCTACTTCGCACTAACCCCACGTTACCTTAATAAACAAAAATATTATAATTTCTCGGATTGGTAATAAAAACTGTATAATTTCAGCGAAGAGATTAGAGCAAGGTACCCGGGCATTATTTTTTTATCTTTTATGAGGTGCAGCACTGGGTTCATCCCCTGCATTTAGAGCCGACTCCACCACGAAGCTGAGCTACCGAAGAAATTTCAAAAATCATTAATTCATTAAAGGGGATTTTTAGGCTGATATTTTCTATATTTAAAGATAGTTGAAAAGAACATTTAGGAATGAGACAATTACCAATTGATGGCTTTAGCAACAAATACTAACGACTCTCAGTCGTCAGAAACCTTAAAAATATATTGTGATTATAAAAATTTTACCATCTTAATAAACTCCTGCTCTGCACGGTAAGGAATAATATTTAAAAAATAAAATAAATATGGTTATTTGGAGAAAAAACGTTTCATGTGTTTCGTGTAAAGTTTGCTAAATGGCGCTTACGTATGTAACGCTTACAATTATAAGTTACTCAATTTACAGTAAACGCCTAGATTATAATAATATAACAATTATTTTAATATGACAGTGTTCGTAAATTACTAATAAAACGGTTTGATTCTTGATTTGTCCTCATTTATGAGATATTGTCTCGTTCAGTCATGATGATGGCAGCCATGGCGAAATATTTGCTAATCAGTTAATTGCTGGCATTTGAGAGAGCTAAGGTTTTGTTTTTGGAATCTTCAAAATATATTCTAATTTATTTGATCAAGTCAGCGTCTTGATCAAATAACTAATACTTGTATTGTCATTTATGGCTCTCGAAAACATGCTAGCAACAAAAAATAATTCTAATAGTGAAAAAAAACAAATTTAGCCTAAATAAACACTCCATAGCCAGCACAAATAATACTTAAAGTAAATTACACTTATAGCTTACAGTGATCGATCGTAGCTTTTTTGCGGCATCAAACCAAATTACAAATTCTCATTAGTTCAACACAAAAAAAACAACAGGTTTTTTCAATGAAACTACATTAATGAGGGCACATTTTTTTCGGTTCAAATTTTAATAAGAAACTCTCATTAAATATTTAATTAATAACAACACCGAAAAGCTAGCTAAAAATATAGTTTATTGAAATATTACCTTTGACAGTAATCTGAAGTTTTCAGTGCACATAGATAAAAAATTAAAAACAGTGAGTTTTAAACCATAATTGATAAATCGTTTATTATCTGCCTGGAGGTGTTGAAAGCCCTTAAAGAATCTAATGTATAAAATCTTATTTCTCCCGTACCTTATTTACATCATTATTTTTACAAATTATAAAAACAATAGAAAACCGATTACTTTAGGTCCGTTGTTTATTTACTATTGTAATAAGAAGAAAAATCGAAGGTGTAAGCTAGTTTGTTAAGTTTTTTACATCCTTGTACGAAGTAAAGGAAGTATTCTAATCGCGAAAATTTTCGGTTTTCAGATTTCAACGGAAATATCCATTTTGACCATTCCTGAATCCATTTTGACTATCCCTGAATCCATTTTGACTAGTTTTGTCGTGGCGTCTGTACGTACGTACGTTCGTACGTACGTTCGTTCGTCCATTCGTACGTACGTTCGTTCGTATTTCGCATAACTCAAAAACGGTTAGCCGTAGAAAGTTGAAATTTTGTATTTAGGATTGATGTAAAATATAGTTGTGAACCTCCCTTTTTGGTTACTGATTGATCACCGGAAGAGGTACTTTACTTAAAGCTCAAAATTGATTTCCATCAAAAATTATATTAAAATACTATGCAAAACTTCTCAAAGTTAGTAATTATAAGTTACATATTGATTTGACCTACTAGATTTTGGAAACAGGAAGCGGTACTTTACTTGAAGGTCGTAATAGATTTTCACCAAAAATTATATTAAAATGTAATGTAAAACATCTCAAATTTGATAAATAGGTCTATATCGGTCTATGGTCGGTATGTATAGGTCTATATCTATATATCGGTATGAATGTATTTGCTATATTTTGGTTCAAATTGGTGAGCCGATAAGGGTACTTTACTTGAAGGTCATAACAAGCATACATCAAAAATTATATTTAAATTAAATACATAAATCATATGTTTCGGTAATAAAGGTTACAAACGCAATGTGGTTTCCAATCCAATTAAACATTTTTATTACTTGTTTTACGTGTTAAAATTGAGTGTAAAATACTGGTTTCCCTCCCCATTTGTTTTTTTGTGTGTCGATAGATGGATGTCGCGACGCCGTGTTGTTTTTGAAACTAGTAACCAAATTCAGGATCACTTTTTGAGCAACCGATTTATAGTTTAGCAAATGTACAAGGAAGTCAGGTGGTGTCCACATCAGATATTTTTTTGGTCGTGTTGGTATACATCTTGGTAGATACTTCTGTTATTAGTCGTTCTATTTCCAATAACATTATCTCCTATTATTTAATTTCTTATTTATCTTTTCTTTATTTAATTGCTCATGCTAATTGTCAGTCAACGACCTTAGAATCCAAGTAAATTGTAGACAATAGATGTTGAAAATGTTTACATAATTACAGTGGGAAAGAAATAAAAGCTGAGGAAAATTGTTCTGAAGAAGAGGAAATATTTCTGAAGAAACGTAAACATAATCAAATAAAGGAGTAGATTGTATTGGAAGTTATATGTTGCTCTTTATTTAATATTCCAATTATAAAATTTTCAGTTCTTGTAAGTGAGTCTTTTTGGATATATCATATACATATTCGTAACTGGTGTGTTCTAAATAAACAAAGCAAGAATGTTTATGTATTAAATCCTTGTCTAAGTTTATCAGTTTTGTTCAGGATATTCCTTTTCATTTAAGCATGGAGGCACCAAGTCATCCCACTGTCAAAGGAAAATCGTCAAGAAAAAGTAAGGTACTGCGTAAAAATTAATAAAAAATAGAAGCATATGCAAAGAATTAAATATAATTCTAATTAAGTGTAAATTTCTAGCATTTATAAGACGAAAAATTCCATGAATGTTATTTCTTGAATACGAACGTTTTCCTTCCCTACAAACTGAGGTTTTTAGCAGGGAACATGCAGGCAGCGAAATGTTTAAAAAATACAAGAGAAAATGGTGCTTAGAGAATGAATGCTCCCTGGAAGCTGAGGTTTCTCCCATGTGGCACAGCGACAAACTCTCTCTCCGCTCTAACTTTTTCCCACAGGAACATTTCATAAAAGAATTCCCTAACTTTTAAGTTCTCTTTGTGTCCATGTTTTTGCTGCTCACGGTACAAACACTTCCGGATTCGCGGCTTAGCAAAAGCCTCTGGTATAAACCGCATAAGGAGATACACAGGGAACTAAGTTATTCTTGAACCATTTGAAGTTTTTGACCAGCTTGAAAAAATTAAAACTTTGAATATTACATTCTATTAAGAAAAATTAATTATTACTGAGCTTCCCGGACGCATAAGTTTTAAATTATATGGACTATTTACGTTTATTATATTTTAATGTGTACAGAATTTTAATCAAGAAACATCATATTGTTTGAAACAAAGTTCAAATACAATTGGAAAGATAATAGCTGATTTAATTATCAATGAAAAGTTAAAAAAACAAAAAAAAAACAAGAAAAACCCGACATTCTTGATATATTTAAAAATAAAGCCTCGAGTCTCTCAAACAAATGGCAAATCAACGATTTCTCAAATCAGGGTTGAAAGGAATGGAGACAAGGAATGGCAACTTACATTAACAGCGTAATTTTTTTTATATTTTAAATTTTTTAGTAAATCTCAGATATCCAAAAAAAAAAAAAAAAATCAGAAAATAAATGTTCAAACAGTTCCCGCAAGATTGTACACAGCTATTCAAGACGATTATATAAGTAAAATATAGTTCATTTTGGTTTAGCATCACGGATTAAAACCATTCCTGTTAAAAGAAAAACAATATCCAGCTAGAAAATTATATATTTTTTAATCAAACTATCGGAAGTCTAAAAAAAGTTTTTTAATATTATTATTTATTTAGTTCAAGGGCGAAAAACTGATAATCGTTATCATTTACTTTGGTAATGATGAAAAAGATAAATGAAACTGGTGAAGCATAAATTACGAACGGTCTTTAACAAGAAAGCTTAAATAATTTTGTTTAATCTGGAACTTATTATTTATTTAAAATATACATTACATATTAATTATATATATACATATAAATATATATATATATATATATATATATATATATATATATATATATATATATATATTTATTTATTTATATATGACTGATTTATATCATTTTTTGTTGCGATGACGGTCTCCTAATGTCTTGGCAAGAGATCTAAGAATAGGCTATCACTCTGCTGTATTAGATTATATGCTTTATAGTTAATATTGTTTGGCAATTACTGTTTGGCACTTAGGTGCGGTTTCATCAAACAGGGTAAGGCGGCTGTGCCCGAGTCGGAGCATGAAGTCCAGCTCTTTATAGGTGGTTTAAACAATTTAAGTGCAAATCTGTTTTGATACAAACTATTAAATAACATTTTTCAAAATCATTCTTAGACCCCAGATGACCGCAAAATGTATAATCAGTAAAACAAAAAAAAATATCTTATGTGGACTGCACATGACTTCCTTGTACGCCTATTAAACTATAAATCGGTGGCTCAAAAAGTGATTCTGAATTTGGTTACTAGTTTCCGAAGATCGCAGTGTCCCAAAATCGGCGCCGCGACATCCATCTATTGACACACACACACACACACACAAATAGGGAGGAAAACCAGTTTTATTTATTTTACACTAAATTTTAACATTTAAAACAAGTAATAAAAATGTTTAATTGGATTGGAAATCAAATTGCGTTTGTAATCTTTATTACCGAAACATATGATTTATGTATTTAATTTAAATATAATTTTTGATGTAAGCTTATTATGTATGACCTTCAAGTAAAGTACCGTTTTCGGCCGACTAATTTTAACCAAAATATAGTAAATACATTCACATCATTATAAAAGTTCTATTTACCAAATTTGAGAAGTTTTTCAAAGTATTTTAATATAATTTTGGATGGAAATCAATTATGACCTTCAAGTAAAGTACAACTTCCGGTGATTAAGCAGTGACCAAAAAGGGTCACTTTTACTTTTACAGTCACTTACTCTTTTACTTCGTATAAGGAAGTAAAAACAGTATTTCTTGATATTGTGATACATTTCATTACAAATTGTTTACAATAAAAGAGCCATTAAATATTCATGGGAGGCTGAGCTTTCTGTTGAAGAGGAACAGCACATGAACTGTAATTACTGGCCTTTATATCAAATAACAAATGTGTTTGCCAACACATCTGTTTGAAGTTAATATTTCTGTATCCATTATACATTTCACAACTCCGGGAACTGAGGGATTAAACATTAAATATAAACAATATCCTCGATTCGAATAAAAAAGAAATATTTTCAATCGATAGCTTTTCTCAGATAATTACTCCATGTACAACATTAACAATTTAAACCAAACTGGTGCGTTATTATTCAATTATCAATTAACAGCTATTTCATTATTCAGATAATTAAATTGTATTGAAGCATGCCATGAATTGAAGCATTGCATTTTCAAAAGATATAATACCACTGCATTTAAAGCAACCTTTCAGAAATGACAAATGAGCATAGAACGTACTAAATATATAATATGTTGCGATAATAAATTCGATAAGAAATTAATTTCTAATTAAACAGAAAACTTATAAAAATTATTAATAATTACAAAAAAAAATCGTTTGAAAGGATTTGGTTTGTATCTTTAAAACCAATTAAACACCCATCCCAAACGTTGTTCTTTTGGTAAGCCACAGAAATATTTATATACCTCTGACGGCGTCTTGTTATACCACCCACGCAACACAATTGAGTGGTACCGGCTAAAGCATACCTGAAACAGACATAGAAATGTAACCATTAATAAATTTCAACAAGGGGTCATCTTTAAAATGTATGCAACATTGCAGTCCATAGGTTTCAATTTATTTTTAACTTTTTCTACGTCACTTTGGAGATTATTTTAAATTTTGAAGATAAAGGAAAAGTAATTATAACAAATTGGCACTAGATAACTAAATTCTGGCATTCGAGCTGAACAGTAAAAAATATATTTAGATGAATATATGTTTTTTTTTTTCTGTCCTAAAACAGACTGTATCATATTTAATTACTTCTGTATAAATAAATAAATTTATTTAAGAATTAATATCTTAATAAAATGCTGTTAGAATAAATAATAAAATAGGGCAATGTCAGTTTATCAAGTTTTGGTCCTAGAAATCTGTCATGAGTGTTACTTAACGAGTTCTACATAGATTTTTATAGCATTTATGGGAATCGTTGTTCTGTTAGGTTGTTAAAGAGTGGCTTTTTTTTTTTTTATTTTTTTTTTTTTATACAGCAGAAGTTTGTTTTTCAAAGCCAAGTTTAAATGTAGTGAAAGAAATCTTTGAAAACCAGAATAACATGACCGGTATTTTAATTCATTTTCACGAGTGTCACCCAAATAATTTACTTTGAATGTAATGTTTTGAACATTCATTCACATTAATTCTCTAGAGCATGTATTGTTACTCAGCTAGCATAATCTCAAAATGCCAAACCACATTGCTAGCCATTTATGAAACGTGTAATATCAATTTGTCAGGAGGCCATGAGTGGATTTGACTTTGATATATTTGTTGATATTTTCCATTTCCAGGACCTCCATAATATACCTGTATAACAATATTTGCATTAAAAAAATAAACAAGAATTTAATTAATATAAAAACAAATCTTTTGATATATTTTGTTTTCATTTTTGAGCCTAAACGTCTCTTTAAACCGGAGAATTAAACTAGAACGCAATAATTCAATGTAACCACAATGCATTCTTAATAATTTAAGACCAGTTGTGGTGTTTGACAAAAATTATTTCTGGACTGTAAAATTGTATTTATTTTGAAAATGACATCTAAATGAAATATTTCAGAATTTATCTGAGTAATATGTTCAGTAATAGCTGAATACAAATAAATAAAAGGAGTAATATTAAATAAAAGGTTCAAAAAAAATTATTAGCCAAATTCCAGGGCTCGAATCCTTACGATATCTAGAATGACCAATTCTAGTCTTTACCAGTTCTTTGGGAAGTAGTTGGAAGGTTTCTTCCTTCTTTTCCATAACCTCGATGATCTGTAGCCAGCCCGTAACCTTACCAACTATTGTTTTAGCTTTAAAAATTATATCAATTTCTGGATCATTCATAAAAACAAAATCAAGTGTCGAGCTCATTAACGTTTTTCTTTTGAATTATTTATATGTTTAAACGAACTCTAATTGGCCTCATTCGAGGGCAACAAGTAATAGTGATTTTTTTTTATATCCATATCAAGGACTAAATTAGATCTAAACTTTTATTATTATTTAAAATAAAAATTTAGTCAACCCGCGGTAGGAATAAAACAGTGGAAATATTGATGATTCAAAACGAACAGAATGAGTGAGTCTTCCATTTGGAAACCGGTTTAAGTTTATTTGTGTAAGTGTTTTTTAAAATTTAATTTACTGAACAGAATGCTAAAAACAACCGAAATATTAGCGATATTTATCCAAGTGCAGTAAACGTTCGTAAATGCCAAAGGTGATATTTAATATCAGATCCGGTACTTTTGATCTTTCCGACTCGCCTCGATCAGTAAGACTAACAACTTTAAACTTTAATGACGTATTAAGGGCGAGAGTGGAAGAAAAACCGTGTTCGACAATCGAGTAACTGTAAAACATTCTTAACCACCCTTGGTCGACGATCCAAGAACATTGGCAAATTCAAAACAAAGCAAAACCATCAACTTATTGCTTCAACGGCTCAATAAAAATAGATACTCTACGATAATCCAAAACGCCACAATAGTCAGTAGCTCTCTCCGAATGAACCTCCAAGGAGTATTGCTGCATCCCAAAAATGTGTTTTTGCGTGTTTGGTGGTGTATTTACGGATTCGCTCATTTTGAAATGCTAAAACCTGGAGAAGCTGTGAATCCAGAGCTTGGCTGTAAACTATTGGATCGATTAAATCAATCTTTGATTGAAAAGTGTCCAGCCATTGTCAATGGAAAATGCGTTATTATGCATCATGATAAGGTAAGACCACACTGCTCAAGACGAACCCTCGAAAAAATTAATGAATAGGCGTGGAAAGTACTGCCTCATTCACCATACTCACCCGACATTGCACCATTGGATTTTCATTTATTCCTATCGCTGCATCACTTTCTATGGGACAACAAATTTAAAATTTTTTAATGATATCCAAAGGTCACCTTCAGATATGATACTCAAAAACCAATTGAAAACTGGCACACTAGATGGCAAAAGATTATTGATAACGAGGATGATTACCTCATTCATTCAAAATAAAAATTTAAAAATTTATTTGTCAGAATTTAACGTAAACAACTTTACTTTCCGGCCTCCCCTATATAATTTTTCGATAAAAAATCTAAAGCCATATTTTGCAACATTAGTGACAATAATATTCTATTCGTTACTTTATCATGAATAAATAAAATATTTTTCTTAGGGAAACGGGATGTTATACCAATAGTTTTCCTTAGTAAGCCATACGATGGAAAACATTATTAAAAAAAAAATTGAATTAAAATTTTATAGGACTACCAATAACTATAGGAACGGAGAATATTATAAATAATTAATGTTTTTAAACTTAAAATATTATTCCAACTTTTTTACAAAATAAAAATCCAAGGGGAAGACTAGTATTGATCCGTAGCTATTACACAAGAACCTGTTAAATACAATTGCATGCCGTACTACTGCTAATTGGATGCACTTACAGAATCCCAACATTGGAATTTTCCACAACATTCACAGAATCATGGTTCAGTAAACAAGCTTAGTAATTAAACATTTTCACACAGTAACGGCAATATTACATTCCATGTGCATCATATTTAATGTTAATTTAATAAAATAATTAAGTCTTTCTGGTCCCCAATAGTCAATTTATATTAAATCATTATTAATACTTTAATATTATAACCTCTTACTCATTTAAATTTTTAAATAGTGTTTAAGATAATCTATTTTGCATAAATTATCTTTATCTTAATTATTTACTTATTTTACTATTGTTTAATTACTTTATTTTTTGTTGTACATTTATTTTTATCATCATTTAATTATTATTTATATTTATTTTATTTTTCTCTAGTCTGTAAATATGGTAAGAATGGTTACATACAGGACAAATACCTTTAAAAAAAAGAACAGTTTTATCTCTCTCTTAAATAAAAAAATAAAAACTTCTTTCAATCCTAATAAATAATCAATTATTAAACTCATATAAAAATTAAATTACGCCTTTTTATTCCAAAAGTAATTTCGACGAATATCGTTATAAAATATTTGTATGCCAATAAAAATTTTATTACGTTACTTATTTTTCTGGAAAAACGAAATTTAGAAAAGGGGAGGATTGCAAAATTCAAATCGAAGAACCGATATTCGATGGGATGTATGAAGTCATAGTATATAATATCATATATTAATTAAGCTTGAAATTACATGGCATAGCACTGATATATAATACATTAGTCCAGACAGACTTGCGAAATCAATAAGCGCTTCTATTGGCAAGGTTCCGAACCCCGCTAATATAGACCACTAAATCAGATGGTACCAGTGAAGCCGTTGTTTATAGCCAATACTCCTCGCCAACCTTTTTGATTAATCGTATCAAGTCTATTTTATTCCTGACCAATGAAAAGAGGCAAAACAACGTATAAACGCTGTTGTTCTATCCAACGATGGAGTAAATAAATATTTTTATCATAGTGTGATATTAGTGATTACTAAAAGACGATTGTGAGATAATGTTTATTGCACTCTATAAACGATATATATATATATATATATATATATATATATATATATATATATATATATATATATATATATATATATATATATTGGAGTATATATTTGAATGTCAAGTGATCATACCCTCCAGTTTATTTTGGTAAATGTAGAATAACAAATGATGCGTATATCAGGAATCAACTTTTAACGGACGAGTCCGCTTCACCAGGACCTGTGTTTAGAAATGGTAAAAAACCAAAATAGCATAGGACAAAATCCTCTTGAAAACTTTCGCATGGATACAAATCGGATCTAGATAAAATGTATTTTATGTTTTTGAAATGGACGGGAGTTGCCCATAGCTTAGTTTTATCTATTAATACAAACATATTTTTAGGGACTTCACTGGTGAAACGTACCATACGTACATCTTAATAAATGAAAAATCACCAATATTGAAAAAATGTCATTATTTTTTTAAAAGAGGATGAGAATAAATGAATCGTTGAGTTGAGAAACACCATAGGTCACTTTTAGAGTTAATAGTTATTCAAATACGTAGAAATTAATTATATATTTAAACATAGTGAAATATTTATTTGTTTGTTTATATTAAAACGTTCTGACATTCAACATTTTTAGGTCAATTAACATTCATTATTATTCTCTCTCTCTCTCCCTCTCCCTCTCCCACTCCCTCTCTCTCACCCTCTCCCTCTCCCACTCCCTCTCTCTCTCCCTTTCCCTATCCCTTTCCCTATCCCTATCCCTCTCCCTCTCTCTCTCCCTCTCCCTCTCCCTCTCCCTCTCCCGGTTAATAAGTAACATTCCTAATAAAAGTGAATTACAACAACGTTTTAACTATTTTAATGTAAACAAATTTAGATTCAAGAAGGTATTAGCCTTTATTTAAATGTTCCTGCCATTAAATTAATAGTAAATCGTGAATTTAATTCGGGGAAGATATTAGGGCCACTCTTAAAATCCTAACACTTAGGTGAGTGTTGTTTTTGTTTACACAGAGGAAATATTATTTCGTCCTGTACAATAACAATACAAACGTTTATTGATATAGAACAGAGCTCCTCCAAACAATTTTTTTGGAATTCAAGCTTTAATGAAATTTCAAATTTGGTATAGGGGGATAATATTTGGGCACCATCCCTTAAAGTACATGAAGCTAGAATTAAATTATGGAAAGTTAAATCTTATTTTTTTACCCTAAAAACCTTAATTATTGACGAAAGTGTGCAAATATATCAGTTAGAGATCACAGACGACAATTGTTCCAAACTGTCAGACGAAGACGATACAATATATACTGATATACTGATATAATTAGACATCTTTATAATTTTCATGATAAAGACACAGTCTGTTTATTGATTTAAAGTGAATGCTTTTATATATAAAAATAAATGCAGGATGTTGCTATTTCACAAATTTTATTTAATTCGATGCAAATTTTCGGCCTACAAGCCATCCTCAGGCATCTCTGTAAAAGACCCTTATTTAATTTAATTTATAACATATCAAAGAATTAAAAATACTTAAATATTCTAATAAATACCATATATATACTAAAATTATTTAAAATGCATATACTGTCATATTGAAGAATAACTAATTATAATAAAAGCACAATAATAAAATTGAGGTTGGATCAAATTTCATTACAGTTTAAAATGCAAAAATCTTATTACGTTAATATCAATAAAACACTTACAACTTCAAAAATAAAATAACAATAAGAGAGCTATCTTAGTCATCACAGCCATCACAGGTGAAACTCCAAAGAAGAAGGCAATGCAATGTTACAACCAATTATGACAACTAAAATAATTTATTAAGCAATCATTAATCACCATGCAACAATTATTCTACATACATTGAAACCCCAAAATACAATCTATTAATTTATAAATCTAATATTCATCCTAATTTAAATAAATTTCAATTTCAATTTAGTAATTATATTAGCATATGAATGTGCTATTCAAACCATTAGTATCAGATTTAAAATTTGACACTATCCAAATTTTTCGTTATGTATATGGACTCTAGTATTTTTCTTTTATGATTATTATTTTCTGTTGCACTAATCTTTGTATTATTAAAATCAAAATTATGCTTGTTTCATGGCTATGAGTTGAAAGACCAGTAGCTTTATTATACTTTTTTAATTTTGGAATTACAATTACTTCTTTTATTTTTGGGTTTTATTATAATTATTTATTTTTTAGTGACGCTGTATATTTGTACTTGGTCCGGATTGGACTTAAATATGGCATTATATGCATTTTAAATATTTTTTAGTATATATATGGTTATTTATTAGAATATTTAATTCATTGATTTGTTATAAATTAAACTAAATAAGGGTCTTTTACAGAGATTCCTGAGGATGGCTTGTAGGCCGAAAATTTGCATCGAAATAAATAAAATTGGTGAAATAACAACAGCCTTCATTTATTTTTATAGATAAAGACACATTTAAATATCTATACAGTTCATCTTATTTAATTCCTTTTAGTTTTCGGCCTATAAAAACCAAATTAAAACTCCAAAAATTATATATATTATAAATAACGATAGGTTTGACGAATTCACCAGAAAGGAAAAGCTATATTTGAGAAACGTTCAAGTCACATAACCTCTATTCCCAAATTGGATTCCTCGTTGGAGGGAGCGGGATTCGTTGGGGATTCGAAGTTAGAAGCCAGGACGTCCGGAGCAAGCCTACAGGACTTTATTAAATTCGCCGCATTTTAAGCAACCATGGTTTATCGCTAACCTCCAGTCGCCTGTTTCATATTGGATCATTAGAGACTTATATTTTATCAACCATCTATATAATAAATAAACTATAAAGAAAATTAATTTTCAGATATATCTGTATAAATGAACAAAAAATTGAACATATCGAATTTTTTTTTTAAACAGACCATGAGGACATTTATTCGTTTTATTTAATTGGCGTTAAAAATTATCTTTAAATAACAGACTGCATCAACATAATTTTGCCAAGTCATAAAACGGCATAGAACTATGAGGTTATAAATGAATACTTAAGAGGTTATAAAAGTAGTTATTTATTAAAGTGTTGCCTAAAATATTCAACCACCATTCGACGCCAGAAACAACCCACTACCCCAAGAATCTTAATAAATTAAGTTACTTCCAACGCATACTTCAATAATTTCCGACAGACTAACACCTTATAACTTCTGAAAGAAGCACTATCTTCGAGCAGTAAATAAAAAATTTGCCCAGTAGATAGTCCCGGCACCTCAAATTCTATTGGAATTTGAAGAATTTTCCATTCAGAGAGAAACCCCACACTTGAAGATAAAGAAACTATAACACAACTTCCAAATAGGTACTAATAATAAAGGGAAAAAAAAAACTTGTTAATTCAACCAGAATTTCTGTGGTTCTGTGGCTCTGCAGGAGGAAATCATGACAAAATCCATGAAAACCAAAAGTGCCGCTCATAAATATTGAAACTGCATGAAAGACTGAAATATATTTGTAGCAACGAAGAAATATAAAATATCGGTTCAGAAAACTGGACCAAATATAAAACTATGGAAAGGATCAAACAATGAAGAAGAATTATTTCCCTCCGAATAAACTAGTAATTGTATATTTTCCTCTCTCGAACAACTAACATTGTATGAAAAAATTGAGATTTTTCAAAATCCAGTTAATCTAAAAGTGGAAGTGGAAAATATTCTGCATGGATGAAAATTCTGGAATACTCTAGAAATAAATAAAGAGATTATGGTCCATTATTATAATAATTATATTGAGTAACTGTTTCTCACCTCTACTCTAAGTGGATTATTAGTAACTACACCTTGAGAGGTGACAATCTGAAGGTTCTAGAGAAATTTCAAAACATAAAACATTTGTTTCTTTGGATTAAGTAATATTAACAGTTTTATATTAGTGTTTCAGTAAACGAAACTGGATATTTTTTTCAAAAGTTACAAACTGCTGCTGTAATTAAATTAAAGCATGGAAACAGCAAAAGGGCCCAAGTGCCTTTTTTCATTTTTTTTTTTTTTTGTATGTAGATTACAGATCGCTATGTGTCGAATTAATACTATTATAAATATAATTTTACTATTTTTACAGCTACAGGTTTTATTTTTTTATATTAAGACATATTTCTTTAATATTATTCAATTTGAAACTTGAATTCTGAGAAAATTCGCTAAAGGCACTTAGGCCATTTTGCATTTCCACGCTTCAATTATAAAAGCCCAGAAAACGTCAAAAGATATGTAAAATTTTAATCGATTAATACATTTATTGCATAGCAAATGAAAGTAAAACTATATCATCATCTATGATTCAATAATGTTATTAGATACCACCAAAGGTACAAGATAATGCAATGAGAAAATTAATATTCAGTGATGCTAACAAAAGTTATTGTATTATGTAGGGTTTGCGCATTGTAAGTAAGCGTTAGAATTAAAGTTATTCATATTTCTTAAAAAAATAAAATAGAAAAAAATTATCTAGTTTAATAATAAAACTAGTTTATATTCAAATAAAAACAAATTTTTACTGTATAAAAATTATGTAGAAATTCAAAATTTAGCTCAAAATGTTTATATGTATATACATTTTCTAAGCCTGAGGCAGACAATTTAATTATTTCGCTATTTTAGAAATCAAATAATGTCTACTAGTGTGATAAATGTGAATTAAATTCATTTAAAGAAACATGTAATAAATATGTAATAAAAACATGTAAAAAAAAAATTTGATATACTCAAAGGTATGGAAAATATAGTCAGTAAATTTATAGCCAGTTCGGTGTGACATGATTTCGAGTAAAGATTATTTTTATGGTATCATTGCAATTTATATAGTACCTTCTATTATACCTTGGCCAATACATTTCACTTTCAAGATGAAAGTAAGCAAATACCGTAAGGCTAACTTTATCAACTTTGTGAATAAACATTTTAAGTTCTGATGAAAATTTAGTTATAACTAAATTATTATTATATTATTAATAATAAATTACAATTACATAAGTTCCTCTTCTTTTCAAGTATTACTTTTTAAATTCAATTATTAAATATAATTTAAAAATAAGATTAAAAAGAAAACCGAAGAAGAAAAGAAGATATCCTTCGTGATTTATCTTAAAACCTCTAAAGGACGACGAGCTGCCTTAAACTCTTTGTAACGGTTTTGCTTCTGAACAAAAACATTATTTCCGCTAAATATTCCCCCTTAACTAAGTCTGATATCTCCAGCAAAGAACCCACCTGCTACGAAATCTAAATATGCAAATATCCTGATTATCTGCCCTTTCAGTTTCATGATAATGCGGAAATAATTCTATTTTCCTCCGATTCTACAAAAATTATGGTAGCAACAATCCCTAATTAATTTATGAAATGAGATGTGCAATCGAGCTGTTTCCAGTGTCCTTGAATTCATACGTTTTTGTTTTCGATTTTTTTTTCTTTATCTTCCTTACGACAGAGATCGGAAACAAAGCTATTCATGACAATGCCAGCGAATGGTACGATTTAAAACTATTAATAAAAGACTGTGGACAAGAGGACCCTGTTCTGCCACCTACTACCTTGATATTGATACCAATAAGCAGTGGCGTACGCAGGAGGGAATCAGGGGTGAATATCCTCCCCAATGTTCGAAAAAAATTAATTTTCATACCAACCAACATAAGATTTGTATTTTGAGTAATATTTTTGTAATTTCAACAATAATTTTTGATCCAATTTTCATGCTTATCCTTAAAATTTACACCAAATTTGGCGATTATGTACATGTACGTGATTATTTGCCTTCTTCATATTAAATTGCCCCACCGAAAAAAAATGTAAATCCTTCTCCGCAAAAATTATTATGAGTACGCTCAATATTATAAGCACGATCAATATTATTGAGTCAATATCGAATTCGGTAATTATATTGATCGTCTCAATGTTATATAATAATATTGAGACATGCGATATACACTCATGCGATAAACAATATTGCTTCAATAATACTGACCGGGTAAGGCGGGAGCTTCAGTCTATAAGGAGTTGGTTGATCCAGTAAAGCACTATAACTTCAAGACAAAGGATAAGTGAAGATTTAAAGAAAATTTACTTTAGATAATGTCGACTTAAGAGTAAATAGATCCTTCTGGGACAACCCAGCTATTAAAGAGGGTGCCTGGTTTTTCAATGGGCATCACTTCCTTCTTTGACAGTTGCATGAAAAACAGAACTTCCTAATCAAATATTGAATCCTAAATCCTTCATTGGTTGTAATGCTAAAAGAAAAAATTAAACTTATCTGTGTCTTGTACGAATACGCTCTTACAAATGGAGTATCAGATCACTTATATATATATATATATATATATATATATATATATATATATATATATATATATATATATATATATATATATATGTGTTATAGGGTAGGATTCCTTCAATGCTTATGTAAAGTGGCAAGACACAATTCTTGCTTTCATTCTCAAGAAAAATATATTTGAAGTTCTAAGTGTAATTTAAATAGGGGCAAAAATCATTAATTGTTTTTTTATATATCTGATGTTTATAAATGATTAAATATTGGATTAATTAGGGATTGATAAAATATTTGCCACTTCTATAATTTTGTTTTATTGGAAACTAGTTTCGAGTGTTATACATTCATCGAATGTTATACACACAAAAATTCAAAATATATAATATATAATCCATTTAAACCTTGCTGAGTACCAACATGTATTTGATTTTTTTCTTAATTAATTCATAATTCATAAATTTTTTATAATACTGATTTATATTATATCTAATTTAATATGTATAATAATACCAAACTATATTTTGAATTTCTTATTTTTGAATTATTGTGTGTTTTTAGAACTGAAGATGAATGTATAACATTTGAAACAAGTTTTTTCAATAAAATAAAATTATAGAAGTGGCAAATAATTTATCAATCCCTAATTAGATTGATCCTTCTATGGTGACCAACATTATATACATTCTATGGCCAACATTCTATACCATCATGCGGATGTCAACTAAATATTGGATTGATTATATTTTTTAATTAAATTTAATATGGATGAAAAATATTCAATTAAGCTTTTTTCTTTGGCCATTATTTATTTATTATTTAATTGTTGCCTTTGTACAATAAAATATCAAATATTCAAAACTTGATATTGATATCAAAACGAAATGAAATAAAATATTAACAATTATCGTAAAAATAGGAGTTGTAATTATTTAAAAAAATTGTCTATTTCAATGATGATTATCATCCGAATGAATGTGTAATTGTGAATGAATCTGATGAAGACATGGAGAATGAGTGCGTAAAAATTATTATAAATTTATTAAGTGCATAATATTGCCATTTTTAATTAATTAATTATATTCAATGATACTAATCACTATGTTGTAATTTTTATAACTCCCATTTTTATGATAATTGTACTATTTCTTATAATTTTTTGGGACATTCCTGTAATTATTTTATTTTATTATATGTGACCAGCTCTAAACAAAGAATACCGTAAAGTCAAAAACCTGGCATATCGCCCCGTGTCCCAGCTACATACATCTTCGACTTTTGGTAGTTTAAATGAAGTTTATAAACCTTAATATTAATAATAACAACAATATATAAATGTATATATTAAAAGCCTAAATGATGCGTTTTAATTTTTTTTTAAATATGTCATATCTGATATTATTCACAATTACCTTCATGATCCTTAACTATTAAAAATCCCAAAAACATGACTAATAGAAACCTCATTTACGTAGTTTCAGAATTACTTCCACAGAAAACTGGAAAGAAAGTGGACTTGTGATCATTCATTTTATTATTTACTATAAGTGGTAGAATATATAGCTGTAATACCATTTATCAATAATCATATAGTTAAGGATGAAGTAAAAAGCATAAACTCATAATTTTTTTATTTTTCTCTGGAGATAAAAACCCATCAGCATACCTCAAACATTAATCTTATTACATTTTGAAGCTTTTATGAAATGATAAATCCGCAATTACGTTAAGTTCAGCTTGAATTTCATCATAAACTTTACGATGGAAATCTTGTTAAGATTTCAATTTGAAATTATCTTTCTTCATCTTTCAGGCGTTTATAACATGCATTGCCATAATTCAGGTTAAGAAAAATATCACTTGCCTTATCATTGTTCTTGCAGTTATTTGTATGCGTAATTTTCATTGTGCTATCATGTAAATGCATCACGAAAATCATCCATCTTGAAAATTACGTTCTTCAGTGACAAGAGCAGATTATGGATTTTGAAATAAGAATAAATATTAATTAATCCACAATCTAACAAAGTCTTCGATATATCCTTTATCCTACAACATAAATTATATTTATTTACCAGCAACATAAATTTTCATTGTTTCTAAAAGGATAAAAACACCGGCCAGTTTTGAAATCATACCAATAACAAACAGTTACGTGTCAAATATATGGATTTCTTTAATTCTACCAACATTTCTACGCTTACCTAACTTTAAAAAAAAAATACAAATAAAGAACGACGTGTTGTTGCAATATTTACAAGTTATAGATTATGACCAAATGGAAAGAGAAGCATACATGAGATAATAATCCAACCGCATAGGGCTGATTGAATGTAAACTAATCGGATTGAACAGGCCGTATCTTTCCAATCAGCCCAGATCTACCTATTTCCAAGTTCTACATGTGATGGTAAGCAAACGACGAACGTGATATTATTGGCAGAGCCGATAAATAAAAAAAAAAAAAAAACAGAACTAGATATCGCAGCTTTGTGAAAATCAGTAACATATATTCGTTTTAGGATAAAAGTTTAATTTAAAGAATCTCTATGTTGTAAAGTTTTATTTGGGCGTGTGCATGTGTGTTTGTGTGTGTACGAGTCTGTGTGGTTTTGTTATTTGTGTACGAATACAGTATTAATGACAGATGACAGGTATTAAAAATATTCCTGGACACTGAATCCAAGGCGAATCCTTGAGTAATAAGGCAATTGAACCGTCTCTCGTCCATCTTAATTGAATTCGCACGTCTGGATATCGTAATAAATTTCAATAATTTTCTATTAAACTTGATTTTATTGTTTATTCAAACACTCCAAATTGATACGTTAGGCGATTAATTTCAAAACCAGCTCAATCCACTTGTTTACAAGATGTTTCTACTTTATTTTTCACAACGTCTCAAAGTACTGCGACAAGTCACCCAGCAATCCCGTATTGACCAAAAAGTCTCAGTCCAGTATAAAACTCACGGGGTTACTTAGGTAAAATAGTGTACAAGCTCCGAGTGTCTCCTATAGAATGTTAGAAAGTTACCCACATATAGGTTACCTGGAGGGCGTTTAAAAATTATTAATGCTGATGTTTATGCAGTTTGAACTTTGTTTGCCTAAATTATTTTAGTTTCAAGTCACGAAGCGGTATTAGTAACTAATGTTAACCAGAAAAAATAGAATAAAATTCTTTAGAACCTTTGAGAGGTTAACAGGAGAAGCAGGAGACAAAACGTTAAAAAAAAAAGTATTCATAATGAATCTATTTTATTCAAAATTCAACAAATACTTCTACATAAAGAATATATTTAAATAATGCACTGCCTCTATTAGGTTTGTCTCATTATCTGACTGTTGATATGAGATGTGCAATATCTGGTCTACACTTATTTAATCTTATATTTTCTTTCCCTGGTCATGTCGGAAATGGCTTTAGTTATTTACTGTTTTTTGAGAGACTTAAGGCTTAGTTTTTGAATCTTCCAATAATATCCTACAGGTATATATTCCTTTTCTTCTTATTTTTTGTATACCATATTATCTCGCTCTTTTCAACAACTACAACTATTCTTCAAGAAGAAATGTGAAATATTTATATTAATTAGAATACAAATCATGGACAGGCACGATGCCTGCCAATAATTTTTATTCAGACCAGCATACTCAGCTGATTAGCAATCGAACCATCAAATACACCTTTTACTTAACTTTAACAAATTTCATTTTATTTTATTTATTATTATTTTTTTTTATTATTTTTTTTAATTAGCATCCTTATATATTCCAAGTTGCGACGGCGAGGGCAGGTGAACATACAGGTTACCATGATTTTTCTTTCTTGCCAGAGTAGGAAGGACGAGGTTTATTCCGTGGCCCTGCCACTAAATAAAAGTCAATTCTCCTCCCCCCACCAGACCGGATTAGGCAGTCCGCACACGGGTCGTTGCCCATGCTATGCGTGAGAGATGCGTTTGATTAACGTCAAGCGGGCAAAAAAAATCTCGTCTCCCTCGTTTCATGTCTGCAGACGGGTCGTCAAGCTATTGGTAAGCTTTAGTATGCCCCAACCTTTGAAAAATGTCACGCTCTTCATCGAATAGTGATGATGAGGATATTTTATTATATTACCACAAGGCCATGCAGTCAAGAATATCACGGAAATCACGGAGATCATGGATTCTCCCATACTCGGAGAGGAACCGGCATCGTAGACTCTTAATTCCAACAAAGGAGTTGAACATGTATGAATCCGAATTTTCTGAATAAAAAAATCTACCTATTTTCATTTAGTAGAACTTCTAAAGTCTCAATCGAACCAGTCATACCAGAAATGGTTGGGCTTGATGACTGCACTGCACGACGCCTAAAAGGCATCTACAAATACGCTTCTCAAGCTGAGGTGATAGTGTAAACATTTTGCGGGGCGAAAAAACTGTACGCTCATGTATCTGCGTTAGTGAAATATATATTTCTTTACAGAAGATTACTGCATACCCCTGCCCGCCCGCATTACAACAGCGTGCAGTAAAAACCTGCTTCAAAAACTACACGCCCCGCAAAACGCTTTCACTAAGGCCTCATCTTGAGAAGCGTAGTTTTTGGTGCGTTTCAAGCATTGTGCAGTGCAGTCATCTAGTCGAACCATTCCTGGTATGACTGGTTCGATGACTGCTGTCACTCAGGGCTCAGTCTCAATCTTGACGAATGGTAGACGCTCCATTGCCGGTCTCCCTATCATTTTCCTAGACTATGACGACGATCCTAGAATCCTTGGCGATTCTAGAACGATCCACGTGGCTGTCGACGCCTTAAAAGCGTTGATGTGCTACACCACGTTCGGCCACCATACTCCAATAATAACTAATTGTTCTAGGGATCATTTATGACATCTCACTAACTAGCAGCCTCAAATGACCTAGATGGAATATATTGCTGCCAACAGATAAAAGCGATCTCACAGATCGACCATATTAATTAGGATGTAACTCAGAGAACTGTCCACCTTATGCAATGATATTTCATATTCAATCAAAGTTCTCCACTCCCACTCAGAATCACAACAAAAATTGAACAATTCAACTTTCCTAGATTTTTTAATTATTTTGATTTACGACCCATTTTGGGGAAAGCACTGTTCAATTCGAATCATTTGGCCCATTTTGGATTTACATTTGAATAAGAGATTATGTATTAAGTGAAACTTTTTTTTTCAATAATGTTTCACTTTTTTGTATAATAAATTTTCAATTTTTGTTGTTAATTGGGTTGTACCGGTTTCTAATTTCTATCACCTGTAAAAAGTATTGCGTAATCTTGACTTGATCAGAGCCATCAGTTAATTTATGTTCAATAAATTATTAAACATATTTTTATCCGAAAAAAAGAAGTGTACGAATGCTTAATTCGACCAATGTATATATCATCGGTCTCATGTTAAACTTTATATTAAAACGAATATAAACATTTTTTTTTTTGCTGGTATTTCGGTTTATATAGCCTGTAGTTAAGTTAAGAATCTGTTACGCCATCAGAAACTGCTCAAATCGCAGTTCGATGTTTCACTAAAAACGTATAAAAGTCCGAAGTTTCCAAGTAACGAATATGTGTATTATTACAAAGATAAAACTGTAAATACATAAATAATAGAAAAACAATACTGATAGATTGATATAGGTGTTATTTTTGGGCAATATTATTCTTAGGCACAAATTATAAATAACATGCACAAGGTGTGACCAAAAGATGATAAGGGACGAGCAGGTAGGTAGAAAGGTAACTGACAGGTGATGGCAGATGCCACCACAACTTTTACCCGCAGATATAAGAAATAAGTTAATTTAAAAACCTCTCGAGAAGTGGGCAGTGTGACTAAGGCAAGATGTGGTCCGTCCTGGAAGACATAATCAATTTTAGGAAACCAGTCACCCTGGGATCCCGGCTGTCATACCGAAAAAACGGCGGAGGCCTGGGAAGGACGTCCTTCGTTTAGAGAATACTAATGGATTCGAAGAGATCGACATACCCCAGAGAAGCGGTGGAAGTATGCACTGAAATCCCAGAATTTCCTCCCTCTATAAAACTAGTTTGCCAATCACGAAAAAGGTACCGCCTAGTACCGGGGATCCAACCAACCAACAACGTCTTCGACTCCCTCTTAGGAAAACAAGGAAGAAAAGGGGGACCGAAGCCGAGGAAGCAACGAAGGACTCTTCTTCAAGGGCTTTGCGCTTGAGGGCCGAGGACAACTACTACCTCTACCTTCGCCTCCGTAAGATGACAGATGCTCCGGCTTCTTCATACTCTATTACCTAAGTATGCAGGGGTGCCCGATGGAGAGATGCTGAAGGACCATCAACACCAGTTATTACAGATAAGAGATTTATGTTTGAATAGTTAATGACTAGGTCTAGTCTGAATCATTCCATGGTTAACCTCTTATAACAGTTTATTACTTTAATTTTGATGAATAAAGATAAATTTTAAGGAGATTGTTCTTTAGTAACCAGGCCCATTATTAATTTGAATATATTTGATTAAGTATAATAGCAATAAACTTGATTAGTATTAAACTTAGAAGTTGGAAAATGTTCTGTGATGTGAGGTAATGACCTTGGTTAATTATTAAATAATGGTAATCACAAATCAGGCCCTTGGAAAGGTATCCAATTTAGAGGACAAAATAAAAGTAATTCATATTTATTTATAATCTTACGTAATTTTGAGATAATCATCCTCGATGATTGCCCAATGGCATCCCTATATATAGATTAGTATAATATCAGCAAATATATATAATTAAAATAATCGAAATCGGCAAAGAAGAATGTAACAGTTTGTTTGCTCTTCTGAAAAGTAGTGATTTTCACGTTCGTAAGTAACTATAAGTTGCCAAAAGTGTCCTTTTGAATGTAATAATTTAACGTTTTTTATAATATACTTAAGTGTACCTCCAGTGATAGCGATCATAACTCCAAAAAACGTAACTAAAACCCGATTTATCAATTTGGAGGATCGGAAACTTCACATAAGTCCGATAAATTGATACATAAATACTTTATTTAATACATATTTGGGCTAAGATGGTAAAGTAGAAGGCTGTTAAGTTGGAAATACTTGAAGGAGGATATAAGCCTTGATAGAAGGAAGTGGAGAGTAATGGCAGTTTGTGTAACCCGATCACACCGCCTACCTCACCCACCAACACTTCCCATTTGCTATAAAGACTTAGGGGTACACCAACAAGTAAATTCTATCGATTTAAAAGGATAACCCTCCGTCACTTTTTTTTTCTACTGGTTATATAACAGTTATATTTTATTAGTAAAATTTTAATTAATTAATTTTAAAATTTGATACAAAAAATATTATTTCAATACTCCATAATTAAACCAAAAAATTTCTCAGAAAATCTCGATATCTATTTTTGATTCTACCCATAATAATTGAACTGTCAATATATTTTCTTTAAAGAAAAATTAATTTAGCCATAGAAAAAAAAAAACCCGTAATTAAACAGTTTCATACTGAAATAGGTTTTTCCGTGTTTAGCCGAATTCCTGTTTATAAAAATGTTTTTGTTTTTTTTCAAGCTTGAACATTGTTTTTCTTTAAAATTAATAAAGATGATTCTAATGGTAAATTTGTAATTATCAAAACAGGGCGCTCTAAGCATCGAAAAAAGAATCCAACAATAAGTCAACTACGTCTAAGAGGCGACAAACAAAACCCCTTTCAACTCAAAGAGATACGTTGTTGTGTTTTTTTATTACATGTTAGTGTGTATTTAATAATACAAAATATAAGCATATAGAATATATAATGTTCTTATTTAATCTCGTTTTTTCATATCATAGAAAAGAAAAGAACAATTCTTAACCCAAAAACCACACAAGAAATATACAGCATTATGTATGTCATCCAGCAGTAAAGCATCCAGATGTCATCCCATAATATTTAGTTATCCCATAATCGTTAGTTATTGAAATAAATTACTATAGTTGGAAGAAAATGACCTCAACTTAAATTCTTTGTTAAATAAATGGTCAAATTAATTGAAAAAAAAAAATTAAAATCTAATATTTATATGTTGAAACCTATTGGTATTCAAAATCTATACCTATAACGTTAATTTATAATTGAAAAATTAGCATATTCATCTTTCTGAGTGAGCCGATGCATAACAAAATCTTTATTGGTGAGAGAAGCTTAATTCAATTCGTAAATAGTAGTAGGAAAATCGGCTAATTCGCTCATGACAGCTTGAGAGTTAAAATCCTATTCAAATCTCCTTCTCCTAACACCCCACACTTAGAGTACTTATTCACTGAAATATCCTATCACTCATTTTCTCAATCCAATGTTTGAATCCTACATTCGTATTTATGTTACAGATGACTTTAATACAAATGTCCTCTCCGATACTCCTGATAAAATATTCCTATTAGAGCTGGCATGTTATCTTGACTCATTCATTGTACCTTTACAACCCACCCATCATGCCCAGTTTTCCAATATTAATTCACCGTATTTTTGTTGATACCCGTCAAAATTCATTCTCCTTTTCTCAAAATCCAATCCCATTTTTGATGTAATTCAAATCTCCTAGAATAATCCCACGCCCCTCCTCGTTTCAAAACAAGTCTTCTGACAAGTCTTCTCTTAGCCTGAGAAACCATTAATCCTATACTTGACTCATTATCTCATTCCATTGAGTCCAAGATATTCCTCCCACTCCGTTGATGAGATGGTGGAATGCCTCTCATCTAATATCCTTAATTTCTCAAACTACTTTCAACTCTCAAAATCTTTACCTTCCCTTCGGCCCTTTCAGTACGCCCACCAGCTCCCAAGATTAATCCAGAAATCCGAGAACTGATGAAGAAAAGAGATGCCGCTAAAAGACGTTTCGGGCGTACCTACTCGAATTCCTGGTGATTATTCCACCGTCAAGTTCCTTGGAAAACTCGCCAAGTGCTTCTAACAGTAATTCCATTGTGTCCTTTCCAAATCTCCAGATCCTAAATCTAATTTTATGTGGAAAATCCGATGGGAATCATTTTCTTTTTTCTACTCCTCAAACCCCTTTTAATCCTGATTCTTTTTTTTTCCTCTACATTACTCCTAATGACTTAATTGCTTCCATACTTAAATCCCGAACGAATGACTATGATCAAAACCCAATTCCAGTAAAAATGATTAAAATCAATCTTCCCGCCATCCTTCCTGCACTTCTAGTCATACAACTTTTCCCTTCGAAATTCCGTTTTTTCCCACAGCCTGAAAAAAGGTATTTGTTCGCCCGCTGAACAAGGTCCCTTTTTTTACATCCTTTGACTTTAGACCCATTTCCATCCTTCTAAATCTGTCAAAGCCTCTGGAATGATTAGTCCATTATCAACTCACCTCCTTTCTTGAGAATAATTCTCTCCTTAATACTTTCGCATCAGGTTTCTGTTATGGTTATTCCACTCAATCAGGATTGCTAAAAACTATTCAGGGTCTCTATTCTTTTATAGACCAAAACAAAACCACAATTCTTGTTCTTTGATTTTTCAAAAGCCTTTGATTCCCTTGATCATACAACCCACCTCTCCAAGCTAAAAACCATTTCCTTATCAAATAGTGTTTTTGGCTGGTTCAACTTCTCTTGCCTCTTCGCTCCCAAACTGTCATTATTTCCAACAAACCTTCCTAATCATCACTACTTCTCTCAAGAGGTGTACCTCAGAGATCTTCCCTCTCTCCAATCTTATTATTCATCTGCATAAATGACATTTCAAACTATATCCACCACCCCCAATACCATTTGTATTGAGAAGACATGAAAATATACATTTCCTTCCACACTTCCTACATGCTCGAGGCCTCACGTAAGCTAAAGGATGATAATGACAGTATAAACCGTAGGGCTGCGGAAAATAAGCTGAGCCTAAATCCATCAAAAACTAAGGCCATCATTGGTTCAAAACCCTCCCATAATTACTATACCTCTATGCTTCCTACTATCCATTGCTATACCTCAACAGCATTCGTATACACTTCCAAAAATTAATATGCTTAAATATAAAGTTAACGTACTAAAATATAAATAAACATAGCATAAGTATAAAAGGTTCGGAGGAAAAGGAGCCTAGGTCCGTACCCAATATGTTACTTATATTCGGCCGACACTAAAATTATTTAAACTTCCATTGAAGGGCCTCTATTCTCGCCAAAGCTAGTATTATTTGTAGAACGTTAAATTATATGTAACCTCGGTGTTAACTTCGATCAACATCTAACTTGGAGTAACCATATTTCCCAAATCGCCCGAGAATCCATCTCAATCCTCATGCAGCTCCTAAGATTCCGTGATTCTTTTATCCGAAATACCCTTCATCCTTTATTCTACCCTACTTTGATTAAGGATATTTAGTGTATGAAAGGCTATCTCTTGAGCAAGAGATGAGGCTAAAAAGATTAGCGAATTGCTCCAATAGATTCAAATTCGGTATTCTGAATTCTTTCTGGAATTCCCAATCCATCTTCATTCGTCAAGCTTCCTTCCTGATCTCATTTAAACACCATATATTTCTCCTTCTTCTCAATGATCAACCTTTAGCATTAATGTAAAAGAATAATGTCTATGTAGGTGTGTACAAATATGTATATATGTATGTATCTATTTTCAAATTTATTTTTTTAATTTATTTATATAATTAATTATTTTTTGTCTTTTAGTTTATAACTGAACTGATTGTGAATAAAACCGCCAGGCTAATGCTACTTAAGTTGTGCATTTTTGTCATTCTTAGGGGACTGGATGTCCCGAAATTTTGCTAATTTTTCATTTTCATTAATATACATCCGTTGAAATTAAGTATGTTATCACTAAGAAATTAACGGTGATAAGAAATCCAATCCATAGGTCAATTAAAAATAAAGACAGTCAGGTTTACAGGATCACAGGGTGCTATTTTTTATTTATTTTTTTTTTACATTAAACGTTACATAAGTTATTAATAGTGAAAAAGAGGAATCTCGTATTTTTGTTTTTAATTTTTAAGTGGGACTTAAGAAGTTCGCCTTAAATGAAAAAAAAAAACGTTGATCTGTGCTTCCTCCCTTCTTTTTCTTTTTCGTTCCCGTATACACTTTTAACCAATTTCACTTCTTACTATCTTCATTGAGGACGTAATGACCGAGTACGTTGGGGCGAGGGTCCTAGAGTGCCCGGTTCGGAACTTAGTGGATTCGATTCCCACCTGGCTCAGTTAATATTTATTTCGTGGAGACCCCGTGAAATGAATATCTCCCACTCTGGTTAGTACGGAGCGGTGACGTAAAAAGAGCCGTCACGAGTTGGCAAAAAGGACCACAAGGTTGCCGGACTAGTTTCTTCCACCAATACCAGTACGAACTTCATTTAAATTTTCCAAGATCCCAATGAATTCCTATAAAAAAATTCTGGCATTATTCCAATGTTTTCAGAAACGTTTTAATAACTGTTCTTTAAAATTAGTCATACAATTTCAATTGATTTAGTTAGTAGTTAACAGTTTGTATATTTGGTCATTTACAAAAGATAAACCTTGGTTTTGGGATGCCTCCATATTTGTATCATCTAAAATTAGCAGATCTGTGAGAAAGACGTCGAAGCAGTCGGCATACATAGGATGGACCTGTAGACAACCCGCATAAATGCAATGGCCTAAATCATGCAAATAGGTAAGAATAAGAGATGGAATACTTAATTCCATGCTAGACTGTATTTTTCACCTTCTAAATGGGATCGCGAACCCGACAATCCAGTCTAAGTAAGCGGTGAAGTATGATGTAATTGGAATCAGTGCATACATGCATGTGTGAATATTTATTCAACAGAAACAAATGCTCCGATTCTGATTTCTATTACTATAGAATGTAACTAATTAAATATTAGGTATGGTAAAAAAATATTCCACCCCATCAATTTTCTTTTAACTCTGTACATTCGGGTAACTAACAGGTTAAAAAAAGAAGTTAAACATGCAACCGAAATTCATAAAAAAAAAAATTTAAAAAAAGTTAAACAAATTATTTTAAGCCATCTCCGTATTGGCCACTGCAATTTTTCAAATGACCATCTTTTTGGACTAGTCAGTGGAACCCATTTGCAAGCATTGGTCGGGGAAAATGATCGTGAAACACATATTAATAGATTGCTTAAGGAACAAAGCCAAATAGTATTGCTTATGAACTTATAGAAGAAGATTAGTCTATATCAAGAGATATGAATAAAAAACAAAAACAAAAAAATAGCGCGACGCCAATGATCATAGATAGATAGATGAATGATAGATACGAAAAAAATAAAAATTACACAGAGAGAAAATGCATACATATTATAGAAAATAAAAACTAAAAACTTACACAGATAACGAACTCAGTTATATAAAATGAAAAAGTTTAATAATAATGAAAACATAGACTAATAAAACCATAAAAATATATTTGTAATTAAATTAATTAAGTATTTCCGATGGCTTTGTAATTGTAGTATGACTGGTTCTGAACTGGTTCTGATATGATGCATAACTACTTTGAGTATCTATAATAAAGGTTTTAATTCCTGACGATATTGTGTAAATAATAATAAATGATTCCTATAAACAAAATAATATTCAATGGTTACTAATGCAGACAGGTGTGTTCAATATTTTATTTTTAATTATCTTATATTTTAAGCTATTGAGTTATTGAATTTCCTGTAACTAACAAAAAATATACAGAGGCAGTGTCCGACACACAGGCGCAGATTTTTTATGAAGATGACACGCGTGTACTGTATTTAACATTACATATAATTTTTGTTATAATTCATTGGCAACTCATATTTATCGAAAATTGGGTAGTATTATGAGAA